>JANHGB010498398.1:0-72087 GCA_026283785.1 Coracopsis vasa
CAGGCTAGATAGAAGGAAAAGTTCTTTACTGTGAGGGTGGTGAGGCACTGGAATGGGTTGCCCAAGGAAGTTATGAATGCTTCATCCCTGTCCGTATTCAAGGCCAGGTTGGACAGAGCCTTAGGTGACATGGTTTAGTGTGAGGTGTCCCTGCCCATGGCAGGAGGGTTGGAACTTGATGGTCTTAAGGTCCTTTCCAACCCTAACTATTCTATGATTCTACTGACTTTGTGTGAGAATATGAGAGTGCCTTTGAGTTACCACAACTGCAATGATACTGGTGATAATGGTCAACATAAAAAAGTGCAATTGAATAAATTCAATGTGTTTGTTTTCTGATTGTGTGGTTCAGCACTTTCAATATAATTAGAGTACAGAAAAGCCATATATAGGTGCATTCAGCATATATGTGTAATCATACAGCAAAAGAAGTATGCAACTTAAAATGCAGGAAACCAGAAAAAATGTAATCAATGGATTGCTAAAAAAGCTGAAGAAACATAAAAGCATAAAATGAAGCAAAATAATAATGAGTCAGAGTGGAAGAGATACATTACAAACAAGAAATGATGAGAAGGTTTTAAAATCTAATTAGTAGATTTCCAGGAGCACTGCCAGTAACAGTGCTGCTGACAGAAATATAGTAAAAAATGATTGTGTTTCCATGAAATCTCATGTAAATTATGAGATGCCACTGGGAGCTATGTTAAATGAATTTAAAAGCAACCTGGCCACAAAGAGCACAAATAGGTTTATGTGCTGCTGTATATACATAGTGTTAATGGTTACTGAAAGCAATGGGTGCTCATCAGAAAGTGATAAGTTACCCTGTAGTACCCAGGCCTAGACATATACCTCAAAGGGAAAATCTAAGTACCTGTATAGATATAGCACTGTATACAGACTTCCAATAAAGAAATGCCAGTTGTATTAATATAAACTTGTGATTTCAATTGCAATTCATTATTTTGAAAAGAAATTAAAATCAAAATAGGCTAATGGATGATGAAGGGGTATTGCTAATGTAGGTGTCAAAATGTTTGTGAAATCTGTCTTTCAGTTATTTGTAGTCATAGAATATTATATTATATATGTCTCAGACAGATCTTAGCAGCTTGTTGCTTGATTATATCTTTAGTTGTTGCCTTAGATGGAGACCATTTTCTTGAGGCATGTTGCTAAAAGGAATGTATGTGTTCTATTTCTCTGAGAATAGGTTCAGTGAAGTCTGTCTTTATAATTTTATAGGGTTTTTTTCAGAGTTATTGTGCGTGTGTCCAGAGGTTTTGTAATGAATATCTGTAGTCGTGTTATATTGGTATTTGCTTAACTGTACATATACAAAAAAACGCTTGTACACATAGGTAAGATATAAAAAGCAACACATGAAAGGAATACTTAATTCTGGTTCTGTACAGAGAATTTTGGTAACTACTGCATGCTTGTAAACTGAACACCATACAGTCACTTCCCCTTGCCCTACTTCCCCCACCATGAAACTGTCCTATTGAATCAATTTCAGCTGAAGGAAGTATTCTTCGTCTAACAGGTGTTGAGTGAAAAGCCACTAGATATTTAAAATTACTTTCTTTTAAATATTTAGCACTTCATACTTAAGGGATGTAAAATTTGTTTATTATCTTCTTTAGAATTAGTTTCATAACCTTCAAATTTTAAGAAGGTATTACATGAAATTTTTTAGTTGATCAAACAGATTTTTGTCTTATGCTCCAATTTTACCTTGTTTCATTTTCTCCCACTGCATCACCCAGTGAGAAAGCTGTATTTAACTTTTCTTCAGGGTCTTAACTAAACCCTGAAAGGTGTGAAATTGTGGAATGAATTAGGTAATCTTTCCAGACTTGGTGTGTGCGTGTGTGTGTGCAAATTAATCTGGAATATTACAGTTAATGTGTAGGAAATGTTCTGTGGTTATCAGCCTTAGGTTTATCTATCCTGTAGTTATATGGTCTGTAGTGCTAATGGAACTGCTCCCAAAACTGATATTTGTAGTATAGTAATACTGTAACGTTATGGAGTATTTGTTTCAAAATTCTGTATTCTACAGCATAAATGTAGCTTAGAGTGGAAATGATACAGAAGATGGTGAATTAAATATGAACATTAAGCAAAAGAAGAGATACAAGGTGATAATTAAGATTGAGGTAACTGTCAGAAATTTACTGGTAGTGAGAGCCTGGAAGGGAGGGCAGTTCTGAGCAATGTTTTGTAAGTGGTTAGTTGCTTTAAAAAAAACATGCAAAGAGAAATATTAGCTTCAGTGGTGGCAAAGAGTGGTTGACAGAAAGTTTCAAGGAAAGAAAAAAAATTGAAATGGATTGAAAAGAGGAATGAGGTGGTATTAAAAGGTGAATATCTTATAAACCACAATTCTTTATTGCAGTATTTCGATGTTGTATAAAGATAGCCTTAAGTTTCCTGAGAGCTGTCTGTTTTGTATACACTCAATAAGTATCTCTGTCCTTTAGGTGAAGCATGCTGGTGGACAATACACCCTGCTTCTAAACAAAGGTCAGAAGGAGAAAAAGTTCGAATAGGTGATGATCTTATCTTGGTCAGTGTGTCCTCGGAAAGATACCTGGTAAGTTTGTTTGTTTAGCAAGTGGACACATGGTGGGAAAATACAAAGTGCTGTGAGGAGTTGGGGAAAATGGTTGGGATTCTTATGAATGATATTTTTTCTCTCATTTGGGAAATAATACCTAGTTGTAATGAGCTTTTTATTTTTCTTTTTTTTTTTTTTTTTTTTTTTAACTCAGGGAAAGGTTTCCCCTTTCCCCAAAACAAGACTATTTCCATGCCTCTACCCCAAGGCATACTTCAGCATTTTCTGTTTTGGGAAGTTTTTCCTTTTGTAACTGTGGAAGATTTCTAAGGTGCAGCTGGAGTCTGCTGGTTAGATTTAGAAGAGTTAATTTTAAGAGCAAGTGACTACTCTTTTTAAAGAGTATTAGTATATTTACTTGATTATATATTTATATTTTATTGAGAAATCAATATACTAAATACTTTTAAGTGAATAAATTTCACTGTTTCTTGTTACTGTTGCCTTATTTCAGCATCTCTCCATATCAAATGGAAGTATTCAGGTGGATGCCTCCTTTATGCAGACGCTATGGAATGTACATCCTACATGCTCAGGAAGCAATATTACAGAAGGTTTGTCATTTTGCTTGTTTAGAAATGTATTTAGATTACTTTGTATTGCTTTTCATAAAGAGTCATAATTAAAAAAACCCAACCAAACAAAAACCAAAAAAATAAAAAAAACAAATCAAACAAAAAAAACCACCCCAACAATCAAAACCCAACCAACCAACCAAAAAAAAACCACAACAAAAAAAACCAACTTAAAACTAAAACACCCTTAAAATATCAAACCAGAGAGCTTAAGGCAAATAAATAAAATAAACACAGAAGAATAACGAAAGGGAAAATGAAGAAATACAGCTACAACAGCCAGGTTAACTGTAGAAAAGCTAAATAAGTGCTGCAACTTTAGAATAGGAAAGGATAAAAAGCTGCATGAGAAATTAGGATGAAGAGTGCAGCTGTGGTGGTGTGACCCTGGTTGGACCAGGTATCCACCAAAGCCATTCTATCACTCTCCTCTTCAGCTGAACAGGAGAGAGAAAGTGTAACAAAAGGCAAAAGGCTCCTGTGTTGAGGTAAGGATAGGGAGAACATTCACCAGTTACCATCACAGGTAAAACAGACTTGGCGAAATTAGCTTAATTTATTACCAGTCATATTCGACTAGGATAATAAGAAATAAAACCAAATCTTAAAATACCTTCCCCCCACCCTCACTTCTTCCGGGGCTTAACTTTGCGCATGCGTTCTCTATCTCCTCCCTGACAGTGCCTCAGGGGGATGGGGAATGGGAGTTATGGTCAGTTCATGACACATTGTCTTTGCTGCTCCTTTCTCCTGAGGGGATGAACTCCTCACGTTCTTCCATCGCTTCAGCATGGGTCTCTTCCATGGGGTGCAGTCCTTCAGGAACAGGCTGCTCCAGCGTGGGTCCGCTGTGGGGTCACAAGTCCTGGAGCAAACCTGCTCCTGTGCAGGCTCCATTCTCCATGGGGCCACATTTCCTGCCAGGAGGCTGCTCCCAGAGCGGGCTTCCCACAGAATCACAGCCCTATTTGGACATCACCCTGCTTTGGTATGGGGTCCTCCATGGACTGCAGGTGGAGATCTGTTCCACCATGGACCTCCATGGCTGCAGGGGCACAGCCTGCCTCACCGTGGTCTGCACCACAGGCTGCAGGTGACTCTCTGTTCCAGCGCCTGGAGAACCTTCTGCTCTCCTTCACTGACCTTGGTGTCTGCAGAGCTGTTGCTCTCAAATATTCTCATTCCTCTCTCTGGCTGCTGTTCCACAGCAGATTATTTCCTGTTCTTAAATATGTTATCCTAGAGGTGCTTCCACCATTGCTGATGGGCTCAGTCTTGGCCAGTGGTGGTTCTGTCTTGGAGCCAGCCAGCATTGGCTCTGTTGGACATCGGGGAAGCTTCTAGCAGCTTCTCATAGAAGCCACACCAGTAGTCCTCTCCTTCCCCTCCCTTCCCCCTGCAATCAAAACTTTGTCACACAAACCGTACACAGCAACAGATGACTTTATTGTCTTCAGTTTAATTTTGGGGAGTAGGAGCTGCACAATAACTAAAGCCAAAAAATGTAGATTTTGTATAGTGTAACAGTCACTAGGCTTATGTGAGCTGTGGTTGGGTCCTTTTAACCCCAGGTGATTTAAATCAGCATCCCACAGTATGTCTGTTCACTGGCCCATAAAAAAATTGTCTCAAAGCGTTTGTAGGTTTTCATTTTAAAAGCATATGAGATATGGATTTTCCTTGTTATGCTTTCTGATTGCTTCTGCAAGAAGTGTATTATGCTGGAGCTGTATATTTATAAATGGCTGTCTGGTCCCCTGCCAGCATGCTCATAAATAGAGCAGAGGTTCACTCTGGAAAAGTCCCTCTGTTCTCAGGTTTCACAGGCAAAAAAAAAAAAAAATCAAGCAAATGGAAAATATAGTATAGTAAAACCTACAGTAAATAATCTGATAGTGAAATTAAAAATTTGGCACAGATGACAAGCATAATGAGCTGCACAGAGATTGTGGAAGATCAGTGGTATATGTTAGATTTCTGTAACAGGAAGGATTTGGCAGCTAAATTTCGTAAGTGATTACAAAATCAGAGTGGTTGAGGTTGGAAGGGACCTGCTTAAGCAGGGCCACCGAGAGCAAATTGTCCAGGGCTATGTCCAGGTAGCTTTTGAACACCTCTAAGGAGGGAGACTCCACAACCTCTCTGGGCAGCCTATGCCAGTGCCAAGCACCCTTGATAAAGTGGTTCCTGGTGTTCAGACAGACCCTCCTGTGTTTCAGTTTGTGTCCGTGACCTCTGGGCCTGTCACTGGGCACCACTGAAGAGAGACTGGCTCTCTTCTCTTTACAGGTCAAACAGTCCCAGTTCTCTCAGCCCTTCCTCACATGTGAGATGCCCAAGTCTCTTAATCATCATAGTGGTCCTTTGCTGTACTTGCAGCTCCTGTACTGTGTAGCTCAGAATCAGAAACATAATTCAAAATTGCATAATAATAATTAAAAAAAAGAAAAGAAAGGATAGAGTGGGGTAAGCAGAGAATTAGATTTTCTGTGTCAGTTTTTTCTCAAAGTAATACCATATGTCAGAAGACTTAATAGCCTATCTCAGGTTGAATGGACAGACTGAGAAAGTGGGATTTCCTGTCTAAAATTGGAATGGAAATTGGACAACATACTTTTTGTGATGTGTCAAGTACCTGTGATGGAACAGTAAGACCAGAAATGTTTTTGTGGGTTTTTTTTTTTCACATTCTTTCATTGCTTTGACCTTTGTATTACTTGCCAACAGGATAATTGCCAGTTACTGTTTTCCTAATTTACTAATTTATATTGAATCAGCCATACAGGATGAACGTTTCCTTCTACCCTTCCTCCTTTATGTGTGTTTGTTCTTTTAAAAGGCATCAATTTCACTTACAAGGTCAGAACAATTTGGACTGAGGGGCTGGTGAATCATTCTCCTCCTACACCATTTTTTTCTTTTCTTTTTCTTTTTTCTCTGATGCTAAGTGCCTGGTTTTGACCTGTAGTCTTTGTGTTAAATGGATTGGAAAGTTTGCTTCCATTAAACTTAATCTTCAGAACTGCTAAGTGTTTTTTTGTCCTCTGTCTCCTGCTGCAGTGCAGTTTAAATTTTGACACAAATTATGAATGTCAGAACAAACCGATGAACTCACCAAATTATTTTGTATTGAGAACATTTCAATTGTATTAAGGGGGAGGAAACTGTAGTATAGATTTGATTTAACTTTTACCTAAAGCATTCAGTTTTCGAAACAGTAATTGTTGCAGAAGTTGCAGGAGTTCTTATTTTCTTTTTCTGTTCCAGAATCCTGATTTTAAAATGTTGAAGTGCTTTCTTTTTGTTTTAATTTTCAGAACTATTTTTAATTGGAAAAAATACTAAAAAATAATTTTGTCATACTAAGTTTGTTGTTGTTTAATTTCAGTTATGAGTGAAAATTCACAGTACAGGTTTCACCTCAGTCTTTTGAGTTTTTTAAAATTTTTTTTGAGGGTGTTATTTTTATATTGTCAGTGTCAAAGCTAATGAATAAATGTGCTGCTTCTACAGGATATCTTCTTGGTGGGCATGTAGTACGTCTTTTCCATGGCCATGATGAGTGTTTGACTATTCCATCTACAGATCAGAATGATTCACAGCACAAGTAAGTAGTTGTGCAGTGATGCATTATTATACGTTTCCTTCTCTCAAAAAAGTAGATTGTTGATTGTCAGTTGAATTTGAGATTAGATACATTAAACAGTCTTTACAGCTGTCTATAATTAGGCAGTGACATTGTTACAAGAAGTTGAGACCTACTAAGCAGAAAATTAGTCATGATTTCTTTTATTGCTGAAATTCAAGTAGTTTATTTCCAGTGAGATTTCAGCCTGTTATGTTATTTATCTTTAATGTGCAGTACTGTAACCAAGCATTAGCAGGGAAGATGGCAATTAAATAAATTAAAAAAAAGCCTAAATAATATTTCATATATTTTGCACCTTTTTGCAAGTTCTTGCTCTTTCAAATTTGTTTAATATGTGAAGATAATTAAATTAGCTAGACTAAATCACTTCTGTATTAAACTTAGGTCTACAGTCATTATATTTTATGTTGATTTATCATTTGAATTTAAATTTTCATTTTGCTGACAATGAAAAGCACAGCAAGGTAATAATTTTGATACACGAAACCCCCAGCATTAAAAATCATATTCAACAAGTAAGATCTCTGTACCAGTTGTGATAAAAAAGTGATGCTTTAGGTAATATGATAGCACAAGTAACATTCAGTTATGAGAAGTAAAGTTTTCAGCACTAAATTTTCCATTTTTACATTTCTGTAGACTAAAAAAGACTCCAAAGCCAAAATAAAACCCAAACTGAATGTCAGAGAACTTCACTGGTGATTTTTTTCCTATTGCTGTTCTTTTCAGATGTGTATAGAAAAAAGATAAAAAGTTTGCGCTGAGTGTGAAAATGTGAACAGCAAGTATAAAAGTACTAGTGAAAGTATAAAGATCTAGATACCTTGTGTTGAATAGATGTAATATTCAAGACTATTATAAACAACCAGTCTTAATAAGGTTAAAATAGGTATTGATCATTTTTAATACGTTCAGAAATGCTGTACTTTTTTATTGCTGTTACTTATCTAGAAGTCAGCTATAGTTAAAGCCAAAAATAATTGTATAGTCCTATTGCCTGTATGTTCTTTTTGATATATATTTAGTGTTACTGCCTTAAGCTCTGCTCGATGTTTTTAAAACTATCTACATAAAAGGGTAACATTAAAAAATGTTTACTTTTCTGAATGAAATCTATGCATTTATATTCCTAAAATAAGAAAATGTGAATTCAGCATTTTCAAATATTCATTTCTATCACTGATAGTGATACAGGGTGCTAAGATTAATGATTTGGAGTTGTCCTATCTTTTGGATTTGTGAGCTGCGTAATAGACATAAGACCAACTTTGTACTGTGTCATAGTTGTAGGAGTCACACTCACATTATACTAAACAAGATGAATACATGAAAAAATAATGTAGCAAAAGGAGCAGGAGAAAGAGCTGTAGAAAATGGTTGTGTTTATTTCTATCTCTTTGTTTGATCAATTCTATCCATTCTATTAGGGCTATTAAATAAGCTAAGTAAGACAACAGTGATAATTTCTCTTTTCATAGAACAGACATTTAATTTTCTAAAGGGTTCTGTATGGAGTAGTCCTTAACAACTCACACAGAGAGTATTCTCTGTCAAGAATCTTAAGGTCTTTTATTATAGGTCAAGTGAAAATACAAAGGGTGGACTTACTGAACATCAAAAAGACAGGCTTGGCAAAAACTCAGGAAAAGATGGGTGTATTGATAGAATCAAGAAGAAGATGAAGAAAAATGTTATGTGGATGCCGTTGTGAATAAGCAGCAATTCTTTTACTTGCAGTTTCATTACTGTAAAAGCAGGTCACTAATGCTAGTACAGTGTTGCACGTAGAAAAGGGTTAGAGAATTTAGGTAGTACAGAAATTTAAGAAGTGTAAAAGGTGAACAGTGATCTATCTATGGTATTCCTTCACTGAAGGAATGGTTGATTTGAGCCAAGGAGAAACGAAGGAGGTCAAATAGAATGGAAATTAATTATTAGATTTGAGCCGGGGAGGAGTCCTACACAGTTTAAAGAGGATTAAGTTGTAAATATATGTAGCACAAATAAACACAAGAGGATGATCTTCTGAATCTTTTCAGTAGGAAAGTACATTATGAAACTGGAGGAGCTTGTGTTCGAGCAAGGTCTTTGTGGAGAGTAGAACCCCTGCGAATAAGGTACTGATATCTTTTGAACTTTTTTGTTACCAACTCTTGCTGTGCTAACAGCAATTTGATAGTTACAGACCCTTTAAGGCAGGACATGAGTAATTTGCTTGTCCTGTTATATATGTAGTATGTTCATGCTAAATAATAAAAAGTAATCTATCATGATATAGTCATATGGGGAATGTCAGTATTTTAAGACTTTTCTTTTTGTCTGTGTCCCATATTAAAAGCAGTGTTGCCTATGAGATTCGTTTGCCTGAGACATTACTTGTGTCCAAAAGTAAAATGCTTTCCTAGTTTTCACTTGGAATTTCAGAAGAATGGGTGGAAATCAGAACAGTAATATTACACGTAGGTGTTTGTTGGTTTTGTGGGGTTTTTTTAGACGCGTGTCTCCCTCTTGGATGATCAGTTATCTGTTAACTTGTTGAAAGTGAAATTTCAATATACACAATAAGGTAGGATAGTTCTTTGGAATGTTCTCACTTAGATTTAATTGGTTTATTTAGACAATCAACTAAAATAACTGAAATATAGTAGTTAATTTACACTTATTTTTCAGAAACATGGAGGATTTTTTCATGGATACCATAGGTAACACCATACTAAAGCAGAGAGAGGGTATCAAAACAAGAATATTAAAGCTATACTCCTTCCCAGGGTGCCTTTTGAAAATTATTAACAGTTTTGCATCTGTTACACTGCAGATATTGAAATCAAAAGCGAAAAAGGGGAATGTATGTAACACATTTTATTTTCTGAATCAACTTTTTGGCCCAAAATAGAAATGCTAGTTTTGCTTATTTCATCAATTATGTTTTGATGTCTCCTACATTTAGCTGGAGTGGAAGTAACGTCAGGTGGGGACAGCCTTTCCGCCTTCGACATATTACAACAGGAAAGTACTTGGCTCTGAGCGAAGATGAAGGACTTGCAATGTTAGACAGAGAAAAGTCGGACACAACATCTACTGCCTTTTGTTTTAGAGTATCGAAGGTAAATAACATCAATGCGAATTTGTATTAAATGTGAAGGACTCAAATACTAGATCTGTGTTGGTTCAATGGCCTTTTAAATTACTTTCTAAATTGAAGTAATTGACAGGGATTATGCATTTAAATACAAAGGTAAATAACCTGAGTCAACAGTAACAGAGGTTTCCTTTAGGGAAAAAAGGGATGATAAAAAAATTTTACAGTAAACTAAACAGTTAACAGGTTAAAAAACCAAGATTGAGTACTAATGCAATGCAAGATACAGTGGTTTAATATGAATGCTATAATCACTACAGAATCATTTTAGTTGGAGAGAATGTCATTAGAATGTTATTCATTCCAGCTCTACCTGTCATGATTGAATTCAACTGAATTCAGTTCAGTTGGACAAAATTCTGCCTTAGCTGTTCTTTGTGCATTGTGTTGATAGGTGAATTGCAAGGAAAATTTATTCAGTGATTTCTAAGCCATATGTTTTCAAACTGTACTCTTTAGTGAGCTGCTAATTGCATGCTACTAGCTTTTTCATCATTTCCAGCTGAGGAAAACTGCAAGTGAGAGAGAATGAAGAATGATTATGGAGGTAGACAAACTTAATAACTTTTTTCCAAAAAGTGAAAGGTTTATACACCAAAGATGATGCAAATTTTTTACATGATTTCATAATATTACTTCTAAATAGTTGCTATAGCTGCTACAGTAGAGTTTTTTATCAAGTATGAGAACTTAAATGTTGCATGTAATTCTGAATGCTCTATGGTCCCTGAAGAGCAGTGAAAAGCAATCTTTAAAGTTAGGTATATGGTAGGTAAGATCTAGTATTCAGAGTCTAAATCACCAAAATGCCTAAGGTGCACTCACTAGCAATTAATTATGCAGAAATCAGTAGTGACTGTGTAATGCATTCATATCTCCTACTGTGTTTGTACATAAAATAGTTGTTGATATACATTTTTATATGAAATGCAAGTTCAACACCTCTTCATCCTAGGATTTGTGCTGTCCTCTATAGGAAAGAGTATTTTTATCTCACAATAGGTTATAAACTTGCTTTTTCCTGTGCCAAGAATAAGAATTTATTGTCTGGGCAGGTGAGAGCTGCACAGGCCCATGGGCAGAAGCATTAGTGTTTCCAAAGTTGAGGTGAACAAGCAGTGATAACTCTTCCTGAAGAAAGAAAGGTGGGGTTTTGGAAGCAGAAGAACCTCAGAGGTTGATTTGGACTGTAAGAAGGAAATCAGTCTTAAAACCAAGTGCTGATTGTATACAGATTGAGAGGAAAAGAACTGTAGAACTGATAGTTAGGCTACATATATGCAAATGTGATTATCTTAATTTCTGCATATTTGTACTTGTAAACCTTTGTTTTCTCTTCTTCATTTTTTCAATGAAGAAATGTTTTAACTTTCCTGGACTTTAACATGGCATGAACTAAGGGGAATTTCAAGATAACTGTCTAATACCTTCCTATCCAGCTATGTACAAATCTTTAAAAATCGGGTTCTGGAATATGTGTCTGTTTACAGCACTCCCATCCTTTAGAATCATGGAATAATTCTGATTAGAAAGGAATTTTTCTAAACCTTGGGACTTCATCTAGTCCAGCCTCCAGGTGGGGTCAACACAGAATTCAGACCAGATTGCTGTGAATATACATTGCTGTGGAGTATCCAAAAGGAAGTGGAACATTTCTCCATTGAGGTATTCTCTCCAGTTTGGAAGCCAGCAAAAGGGGTTTTGTGGAAAAAAAAAAAAAATAAAAAAAAAGAGATTATATGTGCCAGTAGGCAGAGCTATCTGGAGTATTCAGGAGCCTGTAACACATGACTTAAAGCCTTATTTTTCAAGTAGTTCTTACAGAGACTCTTTTGTTGAAAAAAAGTACATTCATTCTCAGCATTGTTACATACCAGTTCAGCAGTTAGTGTGTTCCTTGCATTTCAAAACCTGTGATTGCATTCATATTGCATTTACTTTCACTGTTGTTTTTTGGTTTTGGGTTTTTCTTTTTTCTTTCTTTTTGCTGGGTAATACTGGAAATTGAAACATATTTTAAATTATGAAATTCAGATTAGAGCTTTCCTTACTATATCCTTACACAAATAAGAGTAGAAGGGAGCTTTTAAAAAAGTGAAAGAGTATGCTAATAAACCCGTAAAATTATGCCTTTTGTTGGGTTTAATGTGGATCTTACTTTCCACAAAGTTTTTAAATGTCAACCTTTATATTTTAAGGCAGTGGTTCCATAATGCCTTGTGATCACAGAGGCAGCAGTTTCCCTACAGCAGATGGAATCCTGCTTTGAAATGGGATGTTCTCATTCCAGCACAGTACTTGGCTCAGTATACTCTGCAGAACCTTGATTCTGCTTATAAATTTCTTGGAGAATAAATACAGTGAAGAGCAAGAGCATATTTAAAAATACTTGTTTGTTTTTAAATTGTTGTAGCCTGGAATTAATATTTGGGATTTCATGTTTTATTTTCATGATGGTATATAAAATTGACAATGAAGAAGTTATTGGTGTAGTCTGAGTAAGTAACATTCTGACACATTGAAAAGTCACAGATGACTCATGCAGAAGGATTTGATATTTTAGTATTACTGCCAGCATGTAGCTATCTTAGGGGCTCAACATGACATTAAGATGTCGTAATAGTTGAGTAGTAATCATAAAGTTTAAAATTATAGATATTACAGAATCCTTTGCTTACAATCGTCTCTAGCAGTTCAAGTATTTATTTGTAAGTTTATATTTTACAATTATCATTTCCCAGTAAGCACTGCATTTTAAACACAGTATTAAGCTTTCTTTTCCTACTTACTTTATATGGGAGGAGAACTGAGAAAGTAAAATCATCTTTTTTTTTTTTTTCCTTGCCTACTGGGTTGTAGAAGTGTATGCAACAAAATACACAAAGTTTAGTAAACTCACTAGCAGGATAGGTAAATTGAATGTATTAGTCCTCTGCTCTTACATTTGTAGAACTTTTTATCTTTTTTCTATTGTTAAATTGGGGTAGCTGTGGCAGTACTTTTAATGCAATACCGGTGTGCAACACCAAAAGATACAATTTTAGTTAGCTCAGGTAGGTTAGATTTAATAAAAGTTCAGCAGTTGGGTTGTCTCACCCTTCTTAGGGGTATATGAAAAATACTTGAGATTTCAAAAGTTTTTACAAGAGGGCTGTTGAAAAATTGTTATAAAGTTGGGTTTATTTGTCCTGTTCACACTGCTGTTCCTTACCTTCCTTCTATCACATAGGAATCTATACTATTAATTTTCTCATCTTCTAAATCTTACCTGTCTTCTAGTATATTACCTTGGGAAATTTGCAAGTTTTGACAGGTTTGCCCTCAAGTTCCTGTGTTCATTCCTTCTTCCGTTGTTTTTTTTTTTTTTTATTACTGTTATTTTTCCTTTGCCATCTTCCAGACCCATGATGTGATTTCTTTTTTTTTGAATTGATTCATTTTCTTCAACTTGATTCATTTATGGCCTGAGGGAGTTAAACTGAAAATAAGTTGTGAAGATAGAATTTTGAAGGAGAAAGTGTTTGGATATTTTGCTGCTAAAATATGTACAAATATCCAGATAAGAGGGTTTCTTTCCCTTCTCTGCTGATAATCTTTTGCTGATTATACTTCTCAGCTGTTTGAAAATACACCCTGTCTTTACACACTGCTATCAAATGACTTGGCTGAAATCCTAGACAAACTGGACAGAGTACAGGGAGCAGAACATCATGAAGAAGAATTTATGCTGTATTGCTTAAAGGGAAGACAGCCTTCAGGCTCCCAAAATAATTCTAAAATTTTGTTTCTGAAATTAAAATATCTTGGGTTTTCTTTGCTTAGTGTTGTCCAAAAGGGTCAGTGTGGCTCAATTTTTTTAAAAGTAACTTAATTCAGATCACTTGTTGATTTCTTTCGTTGAGATTTTCCTTCATGCTTGATTCTTGATGCAGATGTAATATTTCAGAAAACTCTTTTAATCTTCAGGGTGCTATGCAAACCCAAATAATTAATTGCTGTCAGTTAATGAATTTATGCTATTTTATTGCATTTCATTTAATGGCTTCACAGTAAATATGTATTGAAAGAGTTCATCCCTATCTGTATGTAATAGTGCAGTCCATGTAAATATGATGTGATATGATTTCCCAATAGTCTTGATACTGTAATGGTATCCCCAAGGAATGTTTTGTAATTTCATTCTACTTCATCTTGGCATTATGATGCTATCTGTTTCAACTGTTGAAATGTGACAGCTACATTCCATATAAATGAAAGTAGATTAGCAGAGTTAAAGTAAAACTTCTCTTTACTCCACAGATGTTGAACATTCAGTAAACTGAAGTGAGAAACCCCATTACACATATAAAAATTTAAACTGTGTCTCAATGTCTAACACATTTTGTTTACTTAACAACAAATGAGCAACTACTAACACTTAAGTCCATCAGCATTTGAAATCATAGAAAAAATTTATAATCCTATTACTCAGAATTGTTGGCTTAATCACACATATGTGCATGCATCCATAATTTGCTATTACAGAAATTGCTGCATAATTCTGTTCTTTTTCCTGAATTCAATTTGGAAAGGAAAACTATTTTACTAAAAAAACCTCCAAACCGACAACTTGCTTTTGTGCTGGAGACTTAAAATCCTCTGGTTGTACATGATGAAGAATGGGATTAAGTAATCTGTTGGGCTTAAAAATTGTACTGGATATTCCAGCTGAGCACTGAGCAATGTCGTTAAGAGATTTGAAAGAATCTAATTCCTTTTAAGAATGGATAAATGGAAAAATAAAATACATGGGAAAAAAAAAGTTAAAATTAACGTAAATGTAAAAGCTAAACTGTACGTATTTAAAAAGCTTCATCTTTGCTGGTTGTTGCAATACAGGGGCATTATTCCTTTTGAAGTGTAGAATTCCATGGTTTATCCTGTTCTGGTACAGAGATTAAATGCCATCTTTTATTTTATCTTTTTAGGAGCTAAAAGAAAAGCAGGACTCTAGTCTTAAACGTGACATTGATGGAATGGGAGTCCCAGAAATAAAGTACGGTGATTCAGTCTGTTTTGTCCAACATGTGGCTAGTGCTTTATGGTTGACTTACAAAGCACAAGATGCTAAATCAGCACGTTTAGGTCCCTTGAAAAGAAAGGTAATGTTTAAGGGTTTTTTTCAGTTACTTGTAAAATGAGTGTTAGTTGCATAACATTTTCCATCTGTCCTGTTTTTTACCATTCTAACAACATGGCAATTGTGGGTTTAATTGTTCTGTGCTTTATGGAAAATGGTGTATTGAAAATGGTGTAAATGTTTCCTTCTAAAATGATAAACAATGGTGGCTATTAAAATAACTATGTAACTGAAGAAAAATTTTGCCAGTAAGAAATGTATCTATCTATTTTTCTTGCCAGAGGAAATTATTAATTTGGGCTCAATTTTTATTTTTGATACTGCAGTAAAATACAGAAATTCCTGATTTGGATGGTGAAAGTCATTGTTTTGAAAATCTGTACTGTTTAACAATGTAAACTTATAAGTCATCTTACTTTCATTGGTATTTTAGATTTTTTAATAGAGTATACACTATGAAATGGTAATTTGACTTGTTACTTAAGAAATGGCCCTAGAAGCTCCTCAAGTTTCTTAAGGGGTATTAATGAAAAATTTCCTGCCAAAATATTAGATATAATTCTGATGTGGCATCAAGAAGATCTTTCTCTCAGCCTTTTGATTATACGGTATTAATATATTCTGAATATAATGTTACATTCTTAAGGATCATGTGGCCTGTTATCTCTTCAAACTATGTTTAAATTTCATTCACTATTAGGGGGTTTAGTACTCCCTTTGCATAATTGCATCCTTGCCAGATGATTCTTTAACTCTGTATACGCAGATTTTTTTTTCAATTTTAATCTAACATTAGAACATGAAAAAGAAAAAAATTCATTACTGAACATAAGTTGGGATTTTTTCTTTAATGGCTTGTATGTACATTACCAAGAGGATACCCGTACACAAGCACTGTAATATTAAAAATGAGGTCCTCAGCATACTCTTGAGACAATCTCATTTATTTGTGCAACACACATGGTCTTAAATGGGCAGTGAATGCCTCTGTCAGCAACCTTGCTGTTAGAGAAATTCTTCTTTGTATGCCAGTGACTCAGTGTTTTCTTGGTAAGAGAGTTATTCACACATGGTTGGCCTCTTCCTTTCCCATGCCAGTGTTGGGTATGGGATTCTGTTTCCTCAGAGGGTCTAATTTTCCTTCTTGAAAAGGCAGCATGTAGATTCTTCCTCTGTATTCAAATGAAGAATTTTGCTACTAGCTTCCTGTAAAGTTTAGGGTTTTTTCCCCCACTTTTCTGCTAAACAACAAGGGACTAAAGCAACTTCCGTAATTGCCTGTCACTTTTATTCTCCTTTCAAACTGTTTCATTCATGTTCAAAGACGCCAAATCTTTTGTTGCCCTCTCACCTGGAGAATTGTCTCCTGTTAAGTGCCTTCAAATAGAAGAAAACCCAAACCTTCTTGCTTCCTGTAGTTGATATTTCCGTGAAGGCAAGAAACAGGTTTTTATCCTCTGCAAAATATAGTACTAGACTATAATTTTATAAAGAATTTTTACATCCCTTTAAATTTGATATCAGTTTTATTTCTCTATAGTAAAAGTATGGGTCCTTCACCATCATTTTGTCAGGAGATTTTTCACTTTCAGTCCCTGTAATCCTTTTCAAGCTGACTGCAGAGGGTCTGGGTTTGTAGTGGGGGAGGGCTGGGGTTCCAAGTAAAAATTTATGTTGTTTGGCTTCAATGTAGTTTCATGTATCTAGTTATCATGCTGTCTTTGCAAGACACAAATATGTAAGAAATTCTGGCTTCATTTGTGAGGCTTCTGTTGCATGATTTCTGCCAGAATTTTTATCTGTTGCATCTCTCTCTGAGATCTTGGTAGCCAGGGGTTCAAGACTTTGCCAGGTAGTGATAATGTTTATATCAATATTCTGTTCAATATTTCTCCACCATCCAGCATGAGTGATGGATACCTTTCTTTCCAGTTTGAGAGCTTGCTTCTGTGCAAACTGTGAACTCCTGCAGAGCTCCAGAATGCTAGAGCTCAAAGAACAGAGAAACACATTACATGTTTTGGATTCACATCCCAGAGACCATTGCCCAGGGTGTTGGTCAATACCAACGCCCTGCTGTACCTCAAGAATCAAGGCAGTGCCAAATGCCTCTGTATATGCAGGGAAGTGGTTTGTCGGAGGTATTGGAATGGGCAGTGCTGGATGCTTCTGGCCATAATCTACTTACTGGAGTTCTAAATAGCACTTTCTTGTCATTGTGGTGTTTCAGGATGATTTACTTGAGGTTTGGAGGTTGTTATTTTTTGGTCAGAGAAACAGGGAAGATTAAGTCCTTCTAAAAGACTTCTCTTATCCCTAGTATGCTGCATACTGAGGGAGAAAAGTGCATATCTGCTACGTGTGAAGATTCAGTTACTTTGTAAAGGTGTTACAGCTTCAATGTCCTATCTGTCATTTTTTTTCATTCCCATACCATTCGTGTAGCTCCAAAATCTGGAGCCTGAGGAAAGATTATCTGATTGTCAGATGTTTTCTTACTAGTTTTGTGATGTGAAGAACAGTTCTTTAGTTATTGTTCAGTTAAGAGACTCCTGCATCCTTCTTTATGTGATATTTAAGCTGACGAAGTCATCCACAGTGTGACTCTATACAAAGTACTTGAACAATGAGGAAAGATGACCAATATGTAAACTAGTCTCCTTAAAAATAATATTATCAACATACTCATTCAGAAATGTCTTCCTAATCTTGTCTGTCATATTTGTGTGGATTTTGGGGCCCAGATAAACTCATAGAGTGAAGTTTGTCTCTTTTAAAGCACTACCTCAGCATGTTGGAAGGAATGGAGCATGTGTACTTTGAATTCTTTCACATATAGAAAAACATAACTGTGTGTATGCCTAATTGTGTATGTTCAAAATATGTGTATGTTCAAAAAGCTGTTGGTAAATAACCTTCCCACATGGGGCAGTAACAACTTTATAGCATTATTAGTTTCTTTGTTAATTATTCAGTGCCTTCAGAATTCCTCAACTAATTGGGAAGTTGGGCAGCAAATTTTTACCATCTCAGAGTTAAAAAAAATACATTCTTCAGTGGAGGATTCAATAGATTACATATTGGGCAAAGAAACAGGATAACTCACATTTAATTTTTACAAAAAAAGCTGTAGTATTTTAATGACTTGGTTTTATTCTAGCTTTTGGTGAAATTCTGCTTTTATTTAAGGGGAAAAATTAAAACCCACTAAAGGATCTCTGTAATTGCTTGAGTTTCATATGATGTTCACATATGGCTCTGATAAGAAGCGAACATTATGTGCAGAGAATAGTTAAATGATTCAGAAGTTACTCACAAATGTGGTTGCTCCTTTAGCTGTGTTGTAATTTTTATAATGTTTGTCGTTCCTGCTTGATTTTCTTGTCAGTAGTCTTTTCGTGCATGAAAAGTATGCTTAAGATAGTGAAGATCCTCTTTACCTGACAGCCAGAATATAGAAAGAATGACAGTTTTTATTTCAGTTGGAAAATATTTGATAAGCATGTTTAATGAATTATGAGAGAATAAAGACACATTAAAATATGTCTCTGAATAACTTTTATGTGAGACTGACAGATTTGTAATCAGTTCATAAACAAGTATCCAGATAAAGTGATTAACAGGTAGCAGCTCAGCGTGTATGCAGTTACTGTTTTCAGTGCGATATTGAACTAAGTTACAAAATACTGAAAAGCACACAAGTTATTAATGTAACTATTGTGATAATTACTGACTTTTAATAGGTTATATTACACCAAGAAGGCCATATGGATGACGGTCTAACTTTACAAAGATGTCAGCATGAGGAATCCCAGGCTGCTCGAATCATTCGCAATACTACAAGCTTATTCAGCCAGTTTATAAGGTAGTTGTTACTATCTTTTATAATATCATTTATTTACTTGGCTTTTGAAGTATTCTGAAATTATAAGAATTACTCTAACAGAATCCTTATTTCCTGCTTTCAAGTATTTGTATTTAAAAGTTATTAGCCATATATTTTTACTGACTTAATTTTGCAATTTTGGTGAGTAATGCCATTAAATAGATAACATAGCTTATTTAAGTTTATTTACGTGAAGCCAGAACAAACTGGATCATAATCCGGATTAAAGAAAACATGCTAAATGATTTTAGTGTTACTCCATTAGTAAGTATTCCATAGTAGCTAGAACTTCACAGTATTCATAAAAGAATTCTTTTTCCTTTTTTTAGTGTGAAAATTCCATGTTTACTTCACTATAGCTCTTCCATAGGATATGTTTTTGGCAAATTTTACGGTAAAATACAATTCTATGTCAATGCATGTTCATTTATAGTTGTTGAGATCAACATATGAGTATATATACACAGTGAAATTGGTAATAATGTATATAGTACTGAAGAAACTGTTTTTTCATAGTGCTTGGCAGAAGTTTTATTAAGATGATCATGTGGCCATTCTTGTATTACTGCCTAATAGAATTAAAATAAAGAAAAATGAATTTATAATTAAGACTTTGTTTTCAGGGAACCCACCATTGAAAACATTACTTCTTCAGTATGACAGTAGTATACACTACTCCTTTGTATTTCTTGTGCTGAGGATATAAAACCAGAACCACTTCTGCCAGCAATCAGCTCCTCCTAGATTAAATTATTTCTAATAGTAAGTCAGACTCTGAAAAATTGGGTTGTCACCCAAGACTGAGCAAATGCTGGGACAGGAAAGAGACATGCGCCTGGTCCCGCACCTGGTATCAATACAGGCTGGGGTATGAAGGGATTGAGAGTACCCCTGAGGAGAAGGACTTGGGGGTACTGGTGGATGAAAGGTTGGATATGAGACAGCAAAGCAATGTATGCTTGCAGCCCAGAAGGCCAATTGTATCTTGACCTGCATCCAAAGAAACGTGGCCAGCAGGTCAAGACAGGTGATTCTGCCTCTCTGCTCTGGTGAGACCTTACCTGGAGTACTGTGTCCGACTCTGGAGTCCTCAGTACAGGAAAGATATGGACCTGTTGGAGTGAGTCCAGAGGAGGGACACCAAAATGATCAGAGGGATGGAGCATGTCTCCTGTGAGGAAGGGCCTAGAGTTGGGGAGAAGACTCCAGGGAGATCTTATTGCAGCCTTTCAGTACTTAAAAAAGGGCCTATAAAAAAGATGGGGAGATACTTTTTAGCAGGGCCTGTTGCAATAGGATGATGCGTAATGGTTTTAAACTAAAAGAGGAGAGTTTCAGGCTGGACATGAAAAATTTTTTTACAATGAGGGTAGTAAAATACTGAAACAGGTTGCCTGAAGAGGTGGTAGATGCTCCAGTCCTGGAGGCATTCAAGGCCAGGCTGAATGTAGTTCTAAGCAACCTGTCCCTGCTTATTGCACGGGGGTTGAACTAGATGACCTTTAAGAGTCTCTTCCAACCCAAACCATTCTATGATTTTATGATTCTCTGGTTCATTATGCTACTGATAACTGGGACTCCTTGAAATGCTTTATATTTTTAAATCACACACCCTTCTTTATTTCTTATATAGACTTGATACAGTAGATGTCATTAAAGGTTAGAATTATCTGTTACTTTTGTGTTCTTTTTCTAGAAGACTAGGAGTGTACAGCATCAATAACTGCTACTATTTTAGTCTATCTGCACATTATGCCTATATCATCAATACGATTTAAAACTATATAAATAAAATTAGTTACTGTAAGAAAAGACTTTGGTACATCTTTCATCTCTGTTTCATCTTTTTTTTTTTTTTTTTTCCATTTATTTTAATCATTCTGTTTCTTTACATCAGTTCAGAAAGCGAAATGTGATTCCACTTCAGGAAGTGGAAGTAGAATCTGAGCGCTGGACACCTAGACAATAGATATTTGAATGATTTGCAATTCAGATCAGCTGTTGCTCGTATACATATTTCATGTGTTAAACAAGACTTGATTTAGATGCCATCAGAAAATAGGCTGCTACATAATACTGTAAATTACAGTGGGAAAATGAATAATACTGTCAGTCTTTCTCATTGTTTTCCATAGTGGAAACAACAGAACATTATCACCCACTGCCCTGCCTGTTGAGGAGATGGCTCAGACTCTGCAAGACCTGATTACTTACTTTAAGCTTCCCGAAGAAGAACTGGAACATGAGGATAAGCAAAGCAAGCTTCGGTCACTCAAAAACAGACAAAATCTGTTCAAAGAGGAGGTACAGAGAGAGGAATTGTTACATTATTTTAATTTTAAGAGTATTGTATCACAAACATTCAGAAGAACCTAAATATTATCATCTGTATGATATAGATGTATGCATATGATTTATAATGCAAAGTTCCATAGATGGTTATATATAAGTAATATAATATGCATATTATATATGATAAACTGATACGGTATGATAACTTGCTGTTGCATATTTTTTTGCTTTCACACTTGCCTAAGGCCACAAGCTCTCTCATAAAATTTTGTCTTAGTACTTCTGAGCATCTTTCAACAAATGTCATTTTTAAAAGCAACCATTGTGACAAGAAGTTTCTTTTTCTGTCTATGAAGTTTTACATTCTGCATACTCCAAACAAATACGAAAAAGATAGATGTTATTTCTGATGTAAAGATTTTATGTAAAAAACAGTCTGTTCACAAAAATCATAAAAGGCTTTATTGTCTTCATTTATTCCTTACTTTCTATAATGCTTAGCTGAGTAAGTAAGCATGTAGAATCATTTTCTAAAATAGATGATTCTATGATATTGAAAAATACATATTCAAATCTTGTATGCTCAATAATTTGTTTGGTTTTGTTGTTTGGGTTTTTTTTAAATTTAAGATGATGCAACTTTTTAATGTGTGCAGGAAGAAATCTTTTAAAAGGACAACAACAAATGCTCATTTATATACAGTTCACTTTACTTTCTGTCATATGTGTTTAGGGAATGCTGGCAATAGTTTTGAATTGCATTGATCGCTTAAATGACTACAACAGCGCAGCTCATTTTGCAGGATTTGCAAGAGAAGAACATGGTACAGCATGGAAAGAAATTTTGAATCTACTTTACAAATTGTTAGGTAAGGTCTTCAATAGCCTACTAATGCCAAAAGCAGGATATGTGTTCTTATGTTGAACTTGCTTCTTCACCACCAAAGAATACTTCAAGTGTTATTCATGCTGTCATGTAAATTACAGAATTTCTCCCATATACTTACTGATAGTTATTGCAAAGAATAGAGTTTCTTGAGCAGTGATACAGAACAAAAATAAATCTCAACTAGGAAAATGATTGGTGAAGCCTGCAAATGTGGTGTTTTGGTTTGTTTGGTTGGTTGGTTTTAATTTTAATGTACCTGTGGTATGCAAATAGGTGTGAATTATTATTTTTAAAAGCAAAAAAACTAGAAAACTGTCTTTGAAGCTGAAGAGAAGCCTAAAAGTATTAGTTGGAACTTGTAGGTCTACTGAATCTCTTTGTCACCTGAGGCCCAGATTTAAATGTTAATAAAAATAATTATATAAATCAAATTAAAAGAATTTTTTCAATTTCAGCACCATACTTCATAGAGCAAACTGCTTCTGTGTTGTAGTAGGGTCAAAATTATACAGTAGAAGTATGTATATATGTATTTCTTCAAACCATTGATTTGATACCCAAGTTGCATAATTCCTTATATAGAAGAATCTTGTATTCTGGTAGAGTTTAAATACATTCTGATTTCGTTACAAAGAAAATTGTCCTGAACCATACTAAAATATGCAAATTGAGAGTTAGAACAAGAATAAATCAAACTAGGGTGTGTACTTTGAAGAGTGAGGTTATTCACATAGCACAGACATGCAAGTGTTTGGTGGAATCTTCTCAGTGCTTTAAAAAGTGATGAGATACCAATGCCTTACTACAGTCTTATGAGTTTAAAGAAAAGCAGAATGAAAAAACCCTCTTTAGTGATATTTAGGCCTTTTCAGATTTTGTCTTGATTTTCTTCTAAAGGTACATCTTGAACACACTTGTTCTGATGTAATAAATATTAAGTTAATGTTTCATAATAAAAATCCTTTACAATTGTAAATAAAAGATTTTTTTTATGATAAGTAATGACTTTTTTAACTTGAATGATGGTGAACTTTCAAAATGCAGTCAAATAACATTATGTTCTATGCTGCTGAAAACTGAAAGCTATCCATTCTGTAACATGTTTTAATCACAAAGTAGAGCTAAAGAGCAGTAAACCCAACCTGCACTTGAGCTTAAACTTCTGCATATGATCTTCTCACTCATTGGTAGGAAGAAATAGAAAAAGAATTTCAGCCTCTTGATCATGACGATGCTTGACATTTGCTTTATATAAGGCTGGTAGATAGTTTCTATTTAAGTTTAACAATAAAATAAAACATAAATAAAACAAATTTTTTTTTTTGGTCTTAAAATTCTTGTTCATCCAGTAAACCCCTGTCAACTTCAAAACCAGCATTCTCTTCAGAAGTTATGTCAGTGGCTGATATTATTACCTTAACATATATGTATGTAGGATTTGCCTGCTTATTATTTTATGAAGTTGTTATAAAAATTGTATTAAAATATATATGATTAACACTGGTGACTTAAAGAGGAAATATCCTGTTATAACATTGTACCTTGTGTTTTTTTTCCAGCTGCTCTTATTCGTGGCAACAGAAACAATTGTACCCAGTTTTCCAGTAACCTTGATTGGCTAATAAGTAAATTGGACAGATTAGAATCTTCCTCAGGTGAGACACATTTAAATCAATATCAATTAATTATCAATACACCACACTCAGCTGTTTTACATTATAAATGTCAGGGCAATTTTCCTTGAAACAGCATATGTTAGAAATAAAATGCTTTTTTTTGTTTGTTAGCAAAGTATTGCAGTTACACTGTTATTTATCAAGCTTTTAGATTGTGTCCAGTTGCACAGATGATTTAATGACAACATTATTTCTGTGGCCTTCATACAGGTATTTTGGAAGTGTTGCACTGTATCTTGATTGAAAGCCCAGAAGCTTTAAATATAATAGCTGAGGATCACATCAAATCCATTATTTCATTGTTGGATAAGCATGGACGCAATTACAAGGTATGTTTGGAAAAGCTGAGGATGTATTGATAATCTTACAATGATTTCTGGAAAAAACCCCAAAACAAGCCCAAAAGCCCAACCCATAAAACCCAAACCAAACCAAATAACAAAAAATAAAAACCCCAAACAACCAACCGACAAACAAACAAAACCAAAAAAACCCACCCAAATAAACAAAAAAACCCCAAACCCGAAATGATGTGATTCTAGTATTTTAAAGGAATGAATAACCTTGAAGTACATCTGCAAAATTGCTTTTTTGAAATTAAAAAAATGTGTAATATACAATTGCTTTTCAGTTCCAAATACAGCAAATAGGTAAGAGAAGCATAGTTGAGAAATACTGACATTATGAACTTGGGATTTGCTGAGAAGATGAAGCATTCTGGTGGCTGTAAGCACATGGACAGAGTAGCTTGGTTTTTGATGTAGGGCTCTGCATTGTTGTATCAGCAGACAGAACTGAATCCTGCAAGCTCATTCCTAACTTGAGTAATAATAATAGTAGCAGAAAAGATCAAAATAAAGTGAGAAATTGGAAAAATAATCCAAATATCTGAAAACACAGGTGTTCAGAAGAAAGAAAAAAACCAGAGTTATGCCAGAAGACATAATGGTGGAAATAATTTAGACATCAATGTGCAATTTAATATGACAGAAGAAGGTGAACAGAGTTTCTGGCTTCAAGCAGGATGACATCACAACACAGAGGAGGATATAGTTTTATGTGTGATTTTCTGATGTGAGTTTCCTTCCTCAATTCAAATTTTATTTGAAAAACTGATAACCTGGAGGAAGAACAAAAAAAGTTTTAGTGAGCTGAAATTACTGATTTATAAGAAAAGGTAATACAGAGAACCTAACCAACTATAGGTATGGAAAAGAAGTATTTTTAAGCATGGTTAAGGGGTACAAACTGATATAAGCAGGCATAAGAAAAAGGTTGAAATTACAGTGGGAAATTTAGGTTACTGGTTTTAGCTGTTAGCAAGATTATTTTACCATGCCAGTCACATGCAAAGAGAACTTTTCAACTGAGCATTCTGATGTAGACTTCATAGTGAGAAGTTCAAGTAGAAAAGGGAAGGAGAAGAATTAGACTTGCTAATGGATTTATGCATTTCCATTTGTAATATACTTGACTAAACAACATTAAGTAATGTGAATTAATTAATGTATTTGTAACTCCAGAAACAGTATATCTTGTTCTCCTACTAGATTAGAAGTTCTGTTGTGATTTAGGAAGTAAGAAACAGTAACATTATTAACCAAAATCAGTTTGGAAATTACTGATTTGAAGGATTTTTAAAATGAAAAGCCTTGTGTCAGAAATATGGTCAGTGAGGGCATGCAGATTATTTAAACAGCTTATATTCAAGGTTACTGATGATCATTAATGTTATTAAGATGCTTTCCAACTGACTACTGATCAGAGTTTCTGGGGTTATTTAAGTTGCTACCTCTATCCCTCTGCTAGAGGTTTCTGCCCAGCAGCAGAGATGACAGAGAGAAAAGTGCATGGTCTAGGCTATAGCAAAGTTCACAGTATATTTGCTTAAACTGTTGTTGAGGGTAGTTTTCTGCTCTTTGTATTGTAAAGGAGTTTCTGAAATGGTAATCAACAGTGTGAAAGTAGTTCTCTGTCTTGGAGATAGTCTGTAAGAGTTTAGATCATATGAGCTGATTGTTCTAATGATTGCTTGTCTGAGCTCAACTGCATCTTTAAGCTTCCCTATTTTTTGCAGAAGTGTGCAGCTTCCTCCCTCAGCTTGAAACAGCACTATGTTACTGTGTTTTCTCTTCCAAAACCTTTTGCTCCAGTAATCTGTGGAAGAACTATGTCAATCTCTTTCACTTTTCAGACTGTAGGGGGGAAAAAAAAAAAAGGCAAGCTGAAATTTTAGAGTAAGATCTTTCTGAAATTCTGTTTTGCTTTATAACAAATTCTTTTAATTGTTTTTAACTTTAAGAATAAATGGATTACTTCTCATATTGAGAATGTGCTTTCAGAACAGATTCATAAGAAGTCTGAGAATTGCATTTGAGACTTGCCCTCTAATTTTTCCAGAAAGTTTTTTGGGATGCAGTACATTTATCAAATTTCATTTTACATTTCAACTTTTTTATGAGATTCAATTAAAAAAATATTAAAGAGTTGGCATACAGCTATTCTAGCTTTGCTTTTTTTCTAATCAAAATTGGAATAAGGAATCTTGAAGGAACGGGTTTTGAGTCATTTTGCAAACTCTTTGTTCTGAATTTGTCTTCCATCTATGTTTGATATACTCTTTCATTAGTACAGACTACACCTGGTCCATATACGTGAAAAGTATTTAGAAAGCAATAATGGTAATATGTACTATATTACTTCCTTTAGGTCTATTCTGACTGTAAATTAAGCAGACAACTTAATAATAGTATCTGCCTTTACCTGAGTTTCTTCTGATATATATATTTTTTTAAGGTTCTCGATGTGCTTTGCTCTCTCTGTGTCTGTAATGGAGTTGCAGTTCGTGCCAATCAAAATCTGATTTGTGACAATCTACTGCCTAGAAGAGACTTACTCTTGCAAACACGCTTGATTAATGATGTGACAAGGTATAGTGACATCTTTTATTGTTATATTAGAAAAAATAGGACTTACATGTCTTCAATAATTAATTGAAGAAAATACTGTAACCGAAGAGATGTTCCACAGCTTTCAATATTGAGACATACACCTTAGGAATTGTTTAAGTATTAACTTCTGAAAAACGAATGCCATTTGTAATGGAAACAGTGCTCAAATAGAAATTGCTAATTTATAGTTAGGTCTGTTCTGAAATGAAAGATGAGAGTTGTTTTTTTCTCATTTAAAACAGAACATGTTTTTACCTAACAATTATTACGGAGAATGTAAACATAGTATGAGGTACTTGAGTGTTTTAAGAGGGATTCGATTTCCCTACAACCTCACTCTGTTTTTTGATTTTAGGAAATGGTCTTGTTATTCCTCTTTTGACTATAAGGTTTTCAAAGCATGAAGCCTATACCTTAAAAGATGATTCTACAACAGCTTTGTAAAGTTATAAAATGGCTCACTGTTTTAAATATTATAAGCAAAATGTGAGCATCTATACTCTTACATGTTTGCAAAGTAAATTTGATTATTATACAGCAGTATAATTCATATATTGCATTTTATGTTTACACTAACTGATTTCCATTTTCTTTCTTAGCATAAGGCCAAATATATTTTTGGGTGTTGCTGAGGGCTCTGCACAATACAAGAAGTGGTACTTTGAGTTAATAATTGATCAGGTTGATCCATTCTTAACGGCAGAACCCACACATTTACGAGTTGGATGGGCGTCTACTTCAGGTTATGCCCCCTATCCTGGAGGTGGTGAAGGATGGGGAGGCAATGGTGTTGGTGATGACCTGTACTCTTATGGTTTTGATGGCCTTCATCTGTGGTCTGGTAGGTATTTTGTTCACTTCTGCTTATTCTTACATTTAGGAGTTACCTACCATTACCTTCAGTACTTGTGTGTACATAGCATGCTTCTTTATAGTGAACTGCATTCAGAACTCTAGGATATGGTGAAGTTATTTAGAATTTCAGATAAGATTTTAGACAATATTGAATTATACTAATTATTACTAAAAAGGTATTTTGCAGATCTAGATCAATACTGACTGAAGTCTATCTGTTAAAAATCAATGAATGTCTTCATCTCAGACAGATTAATCATATATGTATGTTAATATACATTTGTATTATTCATTCCCCTGAGTATGTACAGGTGAAGTAAATTGACATTACTATCCTCACATCTGTTGATAGATTTAATACATTGAATAAATTGAATTTAAATTTTGATGGGTTTTGGCAATTAGAAGTAAGAATTGCTATGCTATTACCAACCTCTGTTGGTTTTAAAGCATAAATTTGATATCAAAATGAAAACCTGCAGTTGCTATGCTGTTTGAAAATATTTTTTTCATATTATCTAAGATACACTTAGCAGAAAAATTAGAATTTTTTTAAGAAGTGTGTCTAGTTATCTAAGAGACTGTCAATTAGTACTGCAGTGAAGTGGTTAACGCTTGCAATTTATAAAGAAGGGAGGTAATGGATGCCAGCAAAGGTGTATCTTGTGGTCACTTAAGCACCAGTGATGGTAAACTTGTGTTCTTATTAGCCATTCTTTGTTCAAATGAATTGAAGATGTTAGTGGGTTGAGTTAACAAAAGTGGATGTCACTCCCTATGCACTCTGTATATTTGAGTAAAGAGCTCTAGAAGAATAAAAGCTTACAGGAGGGCTCATCTGAAGTGTTACAGTTCAAATAATTTTTGTAGTAATGAGTGTGTTACAAAGAATAACCACTGAGGAAAAAGGAGAAAACAGCAGAATCTGCTTTGGAGAAGAATTAGTGAGAGCTGTCTGGGGTACAGAGTTAGCTGGAAAGTGGCTTTGAGCAAGGCTGTTGGGTTTTTTCGTGGTTATCCCTCACTCAATACTATATCCAGGGAATGGGAACTAGAAAGGAAAGCTGTCTGGTTTTGTAAACAGACAGCTTTGTCACAACTGAATACTTTTTGACCATGTCAGTATATGTAGCTATAGAAAAAAGCAGCAAAGTGTTTTGGCTAACTGTAAGAATCAAATAGCATCACAGGAAATGCTGATGGTTGGTTTTGCTTTCTTAAAGTTCCTAAATACTCTCTAAATCAGGAACATTGCAGAGAAGAAACAATGCATAAAACTATAAAATAAAATATTTAGGTAATTAGTTACATACCCTTAATTACATCATCTGATATTTTTGTAATATACTTAATTAAACTATTAATAAGTAAGGAAGGAGAAAGAAAAGCAGTAGGAAGCTAAACAGATACTAAAATTTCTAGATTTTACATATGTATTATATTTACATAAATATTTAAAACAGAGGTCTGGCAGTTAGGTTTTGTGCCTGAAATGTATAATGGTCTGTCTTAATTGGTAAAAGTCTTTGTTCATATAGATGTTTTTTTTTAAGAGTATAAGGGATTGCTTTTTATTACCATGGTATTAATATGATCTAAAATTGTATTTTCTTTTGCTTACATCCTTGTTAATCATAAATTGTTTGAGAGCAAATTTTATTGGCTGGATCTCTGCCTCAAGGTAGAATTGAATTGAAAACTGAGTTAATTTTCCAGAATGAGATGTGGACATTTTTTTTTTTCCGAAGTTAGGCAATTCTGCCTACCTTTTCTCTGAAATATTCAAACACTGACTTGGAAGTGTAATATTTTGTTATAAAGGACATTTTGTAACATTTTTTTTCACCAGGAATTTAGCTTTCTACATTTCCTGTAAAAGTCTTTTAAAGTTTGTTCAGAAGACTTGGAAAAAACTTCAGTATAGCACACTCTATAGATCTGTTTATATTTAATGGATTTGTTTCTTGAGTGTGTAACCATCCATGAGCATTTAGAAGTTTTGGGGGAAAAAACAGACATTATTTTAGTCTTTCTCTGTACAATATTTAATGATGAAGTAGAATGTATTTTTCCTTCCAGATCTCTCCTGTGTATACAGTTAATTATGGTTATTTTTTAAATTGATTTGTGGCTTGTGCTATATTTACTGTATGCTATTCAAGGCATGTAGGCAAAATTATTTATTTCCCCATATTTTTTAGTGCCTTGAAATAACATATACAGATAATTTCTTTTTAATTGCTCAGAAAAGAATATGTGGGGCCATGCAGTTAAAAGGTGTGTCGTAAATACAGTGTACATAACTATGCTGAATTTGATTTTTATGTCCTTAATTCTAACTTTTCCTAATTTGAGGATGTATGACTTTCAATTATATTAGCATTGTTCTAGCACAGGATTTTGTATATAAAATATCTCTCTGTGTGTCTGCACATACATAATTCAATTTTTTTTTTTGGCACTACTGAACAATTCCCAAATGATAGACACAGTGATTTTTGGGAGTAGGTTGGGAGACATCTGTAACATACTCCATTAGAAAGGGATGCATTAATCATTAATAAAAAAATAAACTGTAACTGAACATCAGAAATACAGTGCTGGAAGGTCTCTTAAAGCTCATATTCTGCAGTAAGGGAAAATTCAGAGTATTTAAACTGTCCTGAAAAGTTGACTTGATTTGTTCATAAGAAGTTCCAAACACAGTGATTTGGAGTAGTGCATAACTGCATAGTTAGGCTTGCTTTACACTTAAAATACAGTGTTTTCAATGGAATTGTTTTGAAAGGAATTCCGAAGAGATATTCCTTAACTAAAAATACAATCATACTCAAGTGCAATTGAAAAACTGCAGTTTTATGTAAATATGTATAGTTATATTACTTCAGATGTTATCTAGTTATCTACTCTAGTTATCATTATTATTATTGCTGAGTGCTGTTATTGGTAGTCTGATTCCACCTTCCCAGGTAGGGAAAATGAAACTCCCTCTGGTTAGTGAATGGCTTGTAGCTGAAAAAGAAAACCTGGCCCATTAAATTATTAATCTATTTTTTGATAACTCAGTATACTATTCTGCCTCTTGATACTGTAAACCTGGGTATTGGTTATAATCACAGCTCCAGTTAGAATTATAGAAGCATAGAATGGTTTGAGTTGGAAGGGATATTTAAAGATCTTCAAGTCCAACCCCTGTGCTGTGGGCAGGGACACATTCCACTAGACTAGGATACTCAAAGCTCTGTCCGACATGACCTTTGAACAGTTCCAATTACATGGCTTCCACAACTTCTCTGGGAATCCTTTTCCAGTGTCTCACCACTGAATATTCACAGATATGTGACTCTGATATTTCACAAATAACAACAACAACAAAAGGATATATCAATGTTAGCTTTATAAAGAGGACATCATTTACTGTCCCTCAGTACTCTTGCATCAGGCTACAGTGTGAACTTGTGTGATTTCAGCTGAGCACGTTGTCTTGTGAATAGTGTCAGAGGTCTCAGTTTATGCACTTTTCTGCTCTATATGAGTTTGAAGAATGACTCATTGTCTCTAAAAGGAGAATCATTCATAAAACAGATGAAGGTAAGATTATGTCTACTTGACTACAAATATAAAAGTTGATGTTTTTGTGGAAATAATTTAAACCCATGGGAGTCTGCCTAAAGCTTCTGATTACTAAATACTTTTATTCTAGGTCGAGTACCCAGAGCTGTAGCATCTGTCAATCAGCATTTACTAGCATCTGATGACGTGGTTAGCTGCTGCTTGGATTTAGGTGTACCCAGCATTTCATTCCGCATTAATGGACAGCCTGTACAAGGAATGTTTGAGAACTTCAGTATAGAAGGTTTTTTCTTCCCTGTTGTAAGCTTATCCGCAGGTGTAAAGTAAGCCAAACTTTATTTTACTTGTTTTCTTTGTTGTCTTTTCACACAAAATATCATCAGGGAGACAGGAAACTACTGATTTCTTTAGTGATGACTTCATTTAAGGGTGAAATGTCAGCCTGTTACCAATTTGACCAAGTCACAGTGTCTGAAAATTACTGTTTTATTTGGTGACCTATGGAAAATTGATTTTGTCTCATTCCAATTATCAGTGAAAAAAGCCCCGCATTAGGAACACAGCACCACATTTGGCACTAATTAAAATTCTCACTGGCTTTCTCAGCAAGAAGTAAAATACTTGAGTCATCATGAAAACTGATATTTTATTCACAGTAGGAAACACAAAGGAATGATGAGAAGCAGTTTTGGAATCTTGTTACTAATATTGCCCATTTGTACCTGTTTTGCAGCTAAAAAACTGAGATTAGAATTCACCATTTTCAAGCTTTGATTGTTCTCTTTAATTCATTCAGAAAACCTTCTGCAAATATGAATCTCCTTAAGTGACCAAAATACTTATGTTAAGATTGAAAAGTCAACGCAACAACAAAAGACTTTTACACTGTTGTTATGACCAATTTCTGTTCAGTTCATCTTAGAGCATCTTCTTATTTCTAGTATTGACAGGTAACAATTTTAGAAAGGAAAGGCATAAGAATAATTTAAGAAAAATCTTCAATAAGAGTGGGTGAGATTTTTGTCTTTTGTAGGCTGAGCATGATTTCTGCATAAAACATGGAGAAGTATGAAAATTTTTCACTATGAAAAGATGTTAATAATCTAGATGTCCGTAGCTGCCAGAAACTGCCAAACTTAGAAGAAATAATCAGGAGCTGAGTAAGAGATTGTGGTGGAGTGAAAAAATGAGAAGGGCTGACTTTTATTTAAAGGAGTGTTTCTCTTAAAAATGGTGATTTTTGAGAAATGAAGGTTTGCTATGGCTAGAATAGCCAGTATATAGTTTTAATAAGTGAAAGAGAACTCAGGTTATAACTAGTTCATATATTTAGCTATTGGAAAAAAAAATAATTCTTTTTTTCTCTGAGGCAAAGTAAATCAAATAACTGGTTGTTTTTGAGCTTTTCCTTCTATTACCAATGCATGAGTACTTTGAGCATCTCATGCTTAAGAGAAACTATCAGGTGAGAATACAGAGACCAAACAGAATAAAAGAGGGTGGGGAAGGGCTTAATGAATCAATTTTCATTTATTCTCTGAGAGTGTCCTTACTATGCAGCTGCATTAGTACAAGGGCTTTTGAAAATGTTCATTACCTTTTTCTGTAAGAAATATGTCTGAACTTGTGTAATTATTTTTCTTCATTCTTATTTGATGTTTGTGTATTTTGTGAGAAGATTTTGCCTTGTAATTAATAGTAGCTGATGGCAGTAGCGAGTTATAATGTCGTCTTCTATGTCTGTTAATATCAGAGAAACAATGGATATGGGTAGGTAATGGTGTTATTGATGTGCTAGCCTGAATGCTTGGTAACACTTTGGTGTTTGTCAACACTTGAAATATGCGAGTATTTTTGTAAATGCTGTTGAAATAAATGTTTAAGTTTCTAAACTGTTTATTTATAATGGCAGAATATGTTGACTATTTAAGAGTATAATTTCTTGGTTTGAAATTTCACAGAGTTCGTTTCTTGTTTGGTGGGCGTCATGGAGAGTTTAAATTTCTGCCTCCTGCTGGCTATGCTCCCTGTTATGAAGCATTGCTTCCAAAAGAGAAGATGAAACTGGAACCAGTGAAAGAATATAAGAGAGATTCTGATGGAGTGAGGGATTTGCTGGGTACAACACAATTCCTCTCCCAAGCTTCGTTTATCCCTTGTCCAATAGACACCAGTCAGGTATGTTAAATATGCAATAACAGGATTGTAAAATATGTCTTAACAAAATTTAAATTAAAAATATGAAATCTAAGCTTGCTTGCCCCCTCTCTAAGCGATTCTTTGTTTGTGTGTTGTGGTGTGTTTAACTGAAGTAGTTGAACTTGGATCTATGAGGTTGGTAACTGGAACCTTTTCTTATTCGTGGAATTGTTATGCTTTTTTCTTAGATTGCTCTTCCTTTTCATCTTGAAAAGATCAGGGACAAACTAGCTGAAAATATTCATGAGCTATGGGGAATGAATAAAATAGAATTGGGATGGACATATGGCAAGGTATGTTTTGAATGTCCTGTGTGCGGGTATAGTCACCTGTATTAGGTTGTCTCCTACTAGAAAACCTGGACTTGAGTATTTAATGGTGGTCTATAATTTACTAACAAAAGGTGAACATGCAAGCTAGCAGGAGACAGTGATATTAACTAGTGATTAGAAGGCAAATATTGAATATAAATAAGGTACATATTTTAGCACTATTTATAATTAACCATTTGAAAAAATATCTTAATTGAGAACCATACTAGCTATACCAAGATGGAATTCTACTAAAAGTCATATGAACAGTGAGTGAACCCTCAACTACGTTTTTGGTTACTCTAGTGTTGGGAATCAAAGTGATAACAAGCAAAAAGTCCGTTGTGGAAATTTGCTTCTGTTGATAATAGAGGCAGGGTTTTGGTGACTTTACTAAACATTCAAATTCCTCAAAACTCAGGTTTCTTACTTAATAAGTTACAGTTAAAGCTTATCATTATGATGATCCCTTATAATATGGTATCACCTAACAGCTTGAAGAGAATAAGGCCATGTGGCCAACATCATTTAAATGCATATGACAAGGCATTCCCTTCCCATAGATGTCACCAAATGAAAAAAAGTTAAAAGGTTAGGCCAAGAATATTAAATTCAGAATACTATATTAAATTCAACAATGAAAATTGGTATATAAAATTATGCAGAACACATGAAATAACTATATTTTTTCTGATGTTACTGGTTATGAAGGAGCATTATGAAGTGCATTATAAATGAATCATGGGAAAGTTCATTTAGATAATGATGGCTAACTGTCAATGAGCAATATAAATGATATTATTTACAAGGTCCTCATAATTGCAAAATATAACTTATTTTTTACTGTGATTCTGGCTTCAATCTCATATAATAAAAGTACTCTTTTCTGTTGCTTTGTTGCAGATACGGGATGATAATAAAAGACATCATCCTTGTCTTGTGGAATTCTCAAAATTACCTGAGACAGAGAAAAATTACAATCTACAAATGTCAACTGAAACCCTAAAGTGAGCTTGAAATCTAAAAGAAAAATAAAATCGTTGTTGGGTGTTTTTTTTTCAATTATTATCTTTATTCAAGCACTTCATACTGTTGTAAGATATAAAAAACATTAGAATATCTCTTTCAAATTGTGTTTTGCTAACTTTGCTAGAAGTTCCAGCGATACATTCAGAACAACTTAAAAAGTCTTATCTCTACAGAGACAGAAACGAAAAAACACCAAATCCTTTTGGTTTTAGGAGAGTGGGGTAACTCTGAAACCACAGATTTGTACATTTTTAGACTTTGAAGGTTTTATTTAGTATTTCTAATAGGTCAAAATATTTGGGCTTTGTAATTCCATTATTTTAAATTGCTTCCCTGGTTTTAAATATCATTAGTTCTGTAAACCGAAAGAAATGCACAAAGTGGGAGAGCACTCTAATGTTGTGTTTCACTACTGCCAATTTATTTATGTTGGCAGAACCCTGTTGGCCCTTGGATGTCACATTGTTCATGCTCATCCAGCAGCTGAGGAAGATCTTAAAAAAGTCAAACTTCCTAAAAAGTATGTACTTTATGATAACTATTATATATTTTTTGCAACTAGAGTATACTAATTAGAGAACATGGTAAGGTCATTTAAAAAATACTTGATATGAACCACATACTTCATACAGATTTACAGAGCACATGGTTGGTCCATTACCTTGCCTGTGGTGATGGTTGACTGTGAATACTCTGCATTACATCACATAGAGTGATTCACAGAGACACAGATAGTCATACGCTTAAACCATATGTAAATGTATCTGCGTTACATGATCTTGGAATAGATACTGCAGATTTAAAAGCAACATTTTGCTGCTTTTCTATCACTTAGCAAGGAACAGTACATGTATAAAATGGTAAATTGATCTACTTGGAAAAGGATATATCATTTTCCCATTGCTCCTTCTTTGCACCTCTTCTTCCCACCTCTCCAAGAAAATGCTTGTTCAACATATACACATTTCCAGAGACATTATTGATGCATTTTTTAAAGATGAGGAAAAAAAAACAAAGCAAAACAAAAAAACTGTTCTTATAATGTTCCACATTTCTGGGAAATGTACGTAAGTAGATTATTGCATAAAATACAGTCAGGTTTTTGCTTTAATTTGGAAGCTAAACTATGGCTGTGGATTAGGTGGATGATATTTTTCCTTTAAACATCCTTAAATTATCAGTAATAATTATCCCCAAAGTGACAAAGATTAATCAAGGATTACATTTGTATTTTCGTGTTTTCTGTGAGGATTCTGTAGTTTTCTTGAGACAGATTGAAGCCCTGTCCTGCAACAAACTTGAAGACAGAAACAGTGATTTGGATATCTGCCATTTCACATCAGTTTATCAACCCATAAGATGGCTTTTTCCTGAAATAGCTTTATCCACAAGAAACAAAGGGTTTTAACGAGAGCAGTAAGATAGATAGTTCTATGATATGGAGATGCTAATCTTGATTCAGTTGATGGCATTAAAAAAAAAAAACCCAACAGAAAAAGAACCTTTCCCAAGGTTCATACAGGTCCATCATAAACTCTTTTGATACTATTGTCTTCAATAGCAGAACAAGTCAATCTTAATTTCTGACTGTTGTTAAAATAGCTACTGCCCACCTGAATCATCCTAACAAATGGAAATTACCTGTTTTGAGCAGGAGTCTGAATATGTAGTCTTAATACTATGTGAAAGTATTGGAGAGGGTAATATCTGCTAATGAAAAAATAGCCAAACTTACTATTCAATGAAAAAGTGGGAAGAACAATAGTTAAAATGTTTTCTTCTGCTGGAAAAATGGTAAGCCAATCTTTATAGACTAGTATATTAAAAATATCATACTTAATAATGCATGTAAAATAATTTCATAAGAAGTCATCATGCAAATCTTTCAAATAGCAATTACTTGAAAGATTTAAAATAGCAAATATAAAATTAGAAAAAGAGTACTCAAGTCATAAAAATCTGGATTTTTTGTAGCAACTATTTAGGGATGCACATGCAGATCAGGGCCACATTTAATTAGATAGGGTGCAAGCAGGTGGAAAATGAGTCTCTGCTAGAACACAATTTATATCCTTGTCAATGACCAAAGACAATGCAGGATTTTTGCAAAGAAATGGGAGAACAGGAGATTGAAAAGTGAAGCAAGTGAACCCTATGGATGCCACATAGAACACTTTATGCCATCAGTGGAGTATCTTGATTCTTTGTTTTACTGCGTTGACTTACAGTTACATGATGTCAAATGGATATAAACCTGCCCCTCTTGATCTTTCTGAAGTGAAGTTGTTACCTTCTCAAGAATTTCTAGTTGACAAACTAGCAGAAAATGCACATAATGTCTGGGCAAAAGACAGAATAAAGCAAGGATGGACCTATGGCATTCAGCAGGTAAGGACTACTTTAGCTGCATTGCATTAGTCTGATACATTGTTGGACCTGCATGGCTGCAGCTGCAGGAAGTATGACACCATATTTCCATGCTTCTTTTTCATTCTTATCTTTAGCTTTTTTAATATTAACAATTTGGGCTTGCATTCATAGAACTGTTCTTCATCAATATTGTTTTTCCTCCTGTAATCTTAACATTATTTCAGAACAAAATCCCTCATCATACAAAATCTTTGTGATGTTTAAACAGTTTTCTTCTTGTTCTTTTTTTATAACCTCTTTTAGGATCTTAAGAACAAACGTAATCCTCGGCTAGTGCCATATGCATTATTAGATGAACGTACTAAAAAATCAAACAGAGATAGCCTCCGTGAAGCTGTTAGAACATTTGCAGGCTATGGTTATAATATTGAACCACCTGACCAAGAGATAGGTAAGTACTTTCAATAAGAATCATGGCATTTTTTTTGCCTCAGTGCTGGGAAAAAATCATAAACCAATGAAATAGGTAGGGAAAACATAAGATATGAATAAATAATACCATATTTTTGCAGTGGACTTAATGAAAGGTACAACTATACTTTGTAAATTACTTGTATATTAGATATATTTTTTTTAAAGATAGATTGTAGTTAATGATATGAAAATTCTGATTTCCATGACTTTTAGATTGAAGAAAATCTGGAATGTGAGTGGACATAGTTGTTTTCATTGGATCTAAGGAAAGAAAGAAAAAAAAAATGGGATTAATTTAGAACAATTTTTTATACTGGTGTGCAGATTCAGTTTGACTACTTCAAGTCAAACTCAGTTCTTAAGAAGTAATCAAAGAAGGGCACCAACTTTAAGAATTTTTCTTTATTGATATCAGGAGTAGAAATTTGTTTAGACTTTTTCTTCATATCTGCTATACCACTGTAATTTTTGACAAAAAACTAAACTGAAACAAAACTTATTTGAATTTTTTTTTTTTTAGTCTAAATATATTAACTTGTGTAAGAAAGTATTGTGTTGTACTGGAACACTGCATTATTGCATTGGATTGTAATGCATGTAGTTGTCTTAACTTCTGTGGTTTTCTGTAGTCAGTTCTGTGTTTGGGGCCCTGTGTTGAGTGATACTTTGGAATATTCTGATTCTAAATAGCAGAAAACCACCCATCCTATATAGGATGTGCTAGCCTCTGTATGCTTATTACTGTTAATCTTTTTGTAACATTTACTATGGAGTTTCTTAAACATGCAATGGTAGATAATGGCTGTTTTCAGAGATAGAAAGTACTGGGTACAGATTAAAACCTGAACAGTGGCATTTATAGTTTCCTCTAATTATAAAAGGTGGGATTTTTTTCTCTGTTTATTTTTGCAGCTGACCAAACGGTGGAAAAAGTCAGCATTGACAAGATACGATTTTTCAGAGTAGAACAGTCTTATGCAGTGAAGTCTGGAAAGTGGTACTTTGAATTTGAAGCTGTGACAGGTGGAGATATGCGTGTTGGCTGGGCCAGGCCAGGCTGTCGACCTGACATAGAGTTGGGAGCTGATGACCAAGCATTTGTATTTGAAGGAAGCAAAGTCAGTACATCTCTACCTTTTTCGACCTATGAAAAGGCTAGGCAGAGAACTACAGTATGGGTTTCATCTTATACTCCAGCTCAAATACTCAAATATTTATGAGTCAAATAAATATGTCTGAGCTCTGTTTCATGCTGGATAGTATCTGCTTTTTTGTTTTGATCACTGAAATTATGCTAAAAGAGGTGGGTTGGTTTATATCTATCTTCCTAAGATATACCCAACCAAGTAAAGAATTTTGTTGTAAGCATAATCATGATACATCATTCACTTACTTTTTTTTTTTTTTTTAACTTAAATGGTGTTTTACAAAAATAAATTGGTTTCTTCAATGACTAGAAGGGAGAACTACAGTTCTGTATTCCCTTTTCTGTCTTTTCTGCTTTCTGCACATTCTTTCCTCCCAAACTTGACTCCTAAAGGACTGGAAGGATGATGATGACATTGCATGTAAGAAGTGGAATCCAGTGAATAATGGTTATCATCCACATTCTAAATTGCTCTTTGCATATTAGAATGCCTTAGTCTTTCTATGTGAAATAACTAAGATAATTACCTGAAAGCCATGATCAGTAATTTTTGTATTACTTTGAGGTCCAGGAAGGTGAAATATTTGTTCGACATTTTGTGTTTTATTTTTTAATTTTAGCACAGTGTTTGTTTACAATTTTATTTTATTTATTTATTTATTCCTTTAGGGCCAGCGTTGGCATCAAGGCAGTGGATTCTTTGGACGAAGCTGGCAATCAGGAGATGTGGTTGGTTGTATGATAAACTTGGATGACAAATCAATTATCTTTACTCTGAATGGAGAGTTGCTTATAACCAGTAAAGGTTCAGAGCTTGCGTTTGCTGACTTTGGAATAGAAAGTGGTAATTTTCTTGTTACACTTACATGGTTATGAGAAGACAAAGCAAATCAAAACACAGAAGAAAATAATCTCTCATGATGGCTTAGTGAACTGAGAAATAATATTTTACTGATGTGTAGTACAGTCTGAAAGCTCACATTAACTTAAAAAAATATTTTAAGAGTGCTTGTGGCACAAATTAATTTTCTTTTTTTCCTTTAACCACAAGTAGATATAAATGGGATTTCAGCAATCAGAATCTTTGAGCCTTCCTAGGCTTACTCACAGGACTGAACTTCAGTATTAAGAAGTGGTAGTAAGAAGCACCTTGAAAAATTCCCAAAAGCTGAATATGTAGTCTCTCATTATTTTACTGGAGCATACACATATTATGTTCTTGTCTGCGAAGGACAAAATTGAGTACTATGTGGCAGAAGTCTGTACCAAAAGAACAAAACTTCGCAACATAAATTTAGCCTGATTTGTGATTTTTTGTTTGTTTGGTTGGTTGGTTGGTTTGGTTTGGTTTTTTTCTGTCCTATTCATGGCTTATCTGCATTTCTCCTTTTCCTTGGCTATTTTCCCCTCTTCTGTTTTTGGCCTTTGCTTTTTTCAAGAGTAATATCTACATGACTGCATTGAAGGAGGCAGGGAATATTTTCAAACTGCTTTGTTTTTTAGTTGACATTTTCCTCTGAATTGTATTTCCTTCAACCAGTAGTATCTTCATGCCCATCAGTAATTGCCAGAAGACTTTGCAATTGGTCTGACCACTGATACAGTTTTTCTAATGATAGAGACTGAGGGACTGCCTTATGAGAGTTTTTCTGAAGGATTGAAGTGTAGCAGAGAAACAATTTCTCCTTTAGAGGCTGAGCTGTTGGCTTTTCCCTGAAGTTGCTCCAAGTTCTATTTCTAGAGAGATAGAAAATAATTAAACAGCCTTTCATCCCTGTCTATTGGCTGCTACAGGTGTATGGAGACCAAAAAAGTTCAGTGATAAAAAACGCCAGCATTAAAAAAGTGTGCATTTGTCCATTGTGAATGACCGTGGGATAAAGACTGGCAACAAATTTATAGTTACTGATGACAAACTATGTTTTAAACAGATGTACTAAGATACCTGAACCTCCTTTTGAAATTTCAGTGTCGTCAGAGAACATACTTAGTATTTGTTAATAATTTTAATCTAACCAAAGATTTTTTCCAGCATGTAACTCACTGTATAAAGGCATGTTTAGTAGTCTAAAAATTAAGATAACTGATTCTTCTAATAAATGAATAACTGACTCGAGCAAATATTTTTTCAAATCTGATTGTCCACAAAACTACTTCTTGACTTGACTTTTTGTCTTTCACACAAATCTACTACTAATTACTAATAACAGTTGTTAAACTGGTTTAATGTTTAAATAACTTGAATAGTATGTGTAATGTCCCTTCTTTGCCTACGTCCTCAGGACTTTTTGTAGCATTATATTTAACTTAGACATTAGTATTTAAGGTGGCTTTAAATCCTTGCTACTGTCATCACTTCATGTGTATTACTTGTAGGAGCTAAAGTTTAGCTTGCATTAGATGGATCCTACATAGAATGCTTATGTTCTCCAAATAAATTATTATTGGGGTTTTTTTGTTGTTGTATTGTTTTTTAGGTTTTGTTCCAATTTGTGCGCTGGGTCTATCTCAGATTGGTCGTATGAACCTTGGAATGGATGCCAGTACATTCAAGTATTATACAATGTGTGGCCTTCAAGAGGGTTTTGAACCTTTTGCTGTCAACATGAACCGAGATGTTGCTATGTGGTTTAGTAAACGCTTACCGACATTTGTCAATGTGCCAAAAAATCATCCTCATATTGAGGTAACATTACATGTTAGAGAGACACCTGTTTTGTCAACTGTTTGTTTAGCAAGCTGAGACATTAGACCCTTACTAATACTTACTGTCATCAGATAGTTTGTCATATAAGTCTATTAAGTCATTCATAGATAATTCCAGATGATCTTGTCTATCTTCAACTTCATTTATGCTAGTATTAGTATCCATATGGATATACCTATCCATTCTATTATGTCTTATTTGTGTTGTGGTTAGCTACTTGAAACATGCTGATTGTGATTTCTTCAAACCATTTTTTATATTCTATTTTACATTTGCTTTCAGTTTTTAAACCTCCTCTATTATACATTTTTCTTAAATATCTAAAAATTGTTCAACTGAATTCCGCATCACTTAAAGTAACAGAAGTGTGAGCTAAACAGACTGATTTAGTCCACTTCTCTAAGATAAGTGTTGTCCCTGAGTGATACCCGTTTCATTCATTCTTATGATGCAACAGTGATAGGAATTCCACAACTCCCTAACTAATCTACTTTAGAGCAGAATAATATATCCCAAGTTTTGTATAAAATATTCTATATTAATATATTTCACAATTATATGTTTGAATTCCTGATCAGTTTTTATCTTTGCTGTAATCCCTTGGCTATTTACTATAATTTAAGAGTTTAGCCAATTATTCCATAATACTTTGAATATTTCTTTCTCAAACAAAATACACTTCACTGAATTTCAACTAAATTATCTCAGGATTTTTCTCAGTTTATCAGGATCATTTCAACTGTATTCCTCCCTTTAAAAGTTTTTGAAACGTTCCTATCACTGAGATTAAAACATACTCAATTTTTCAGCACAAACAAAAAAAAAATATCAGCCTCAAACTTCATAACGGTCATTTGAAGGATTCTAATTAATATTTCCTCTCATTGTGGTGGAAATATGACTCATTCTTGAATTCTCATACTTTTTTTTTTTTTTTTTTAAAAATGCTATTTGGAACAACTTCCAGACATTTACTGTAGACAGGAAGTACTGAGTCTGTTGCTTCCGTTGCTCTTCAGGCTAGTTTCCCTGTCAGAGAAGAAAGTTTGAAATGGCTTCATTGTGAAAAATTTGACTATTTCAGTTGTCTCATCCTCTAGTTAATGAAAAATTGCTTAATGAAAATTTTCAGCATTTTTCTTGAAATAGTATTATTTTAAAACTCTTTCTATTATTTTTAGGTATGGAGAATTGATGGAACCATCGAGAGTCCACCTCGGTTAAAAGTTATTCACAAAACATTTGGCACACAGAACAGCAATTCAGACATGATATATTGTCGTTTGAGTATGCCCATTGAGTTCCACTCATCGTTCAACTTCAGCATGGGTGTGGAAAATGCCTCATCTGATATTTTCCAAAAACGGTTAGGCTTGGTTTTAGTTACCCCTATTTCATGTTCTTGATGTAAATGTAAAATGTTCTATTATTGTACACTCAAGATTTCATACTTGGTTTTACGCTAAGCAGACAGTAGCACAGGATACATGTTACTGAGATTTTTTTGTTCTTGGTGGTTTTAATAAATTTAGAACTCTGCAGAATACTATATCCAGATAAGACAGAACTGTTTTCTGAAAAGGTACATCACAAGGTTTACAGTTACTCATTGCTAGGGAGTTACCATCCTTTTAGAATCATTGGGATTTGCAAAGCTCTTCAGCCAGACTGGAAAACCAGCTCAAGAGTTTTTGCCCACTGGATTAATGCTCATCTACAGTATTGTTTCAGTCGCTCATTGTTGCTGGAAAAGTGACTAATTAATGCAAAGAAGAAAAGATGGTGGGACAGATTTTTCAAGATGCCCAGCACTACTAAGTTCAGCACCTTCCAACATTGCCTGCATCTGAAGTGAATTGATATAAATTTCTTGTCACCATCTCTCTCCACCTTACCAGAAATCAATTATGTTGGGTGTATATTTGTATCCTGTACAGTCTTTGTGTACTCCATTTACTAATGCATGGTCAGTACCCAGGAAACAGGAGTACACTCAGTTTAATATTGAGTACTTTTTCCCCTACTATTTTTTTTTAACTAATTTACTGATGTTTCTTTATCTTTAGAAAGCATAGCCAAGAAATTGCTGCTCCTTCTACTACAGTAAGTAAATATATTTTGATGATTAGTTCTTCTTCCTTTATGAAGTAAATTTAGTTGTGGCAACATGTTCATTAAAAATGATCTGTTGAAAGAAGCCTTTTTAATAATTTGCTGTGATATAACAATTTCTATAAATAACAATTCCCAGAAATGCATGACTTGTGGCATAAACCTCACAGTCTTAAACCACTAGTGTAGTTTTGTTGTTTTGAGTTTTTTTTAATTTATAAACATTTTAAATGACTTATTAAAAAAGAGTTAATTTCTATTATTTGTTTGATATATAGAAGATATTTTTAATCAGTATGTGAGTATTCCTTGATACAGTAATTTAGATTTCTATTACTAATATGTTCTTTTCCTCTTTTCAGTATTTTTATTCGCTACGGATATTTGCTGGCCAAGACCCATCATGTGTCTGGGTTGGCTGGGTAACACCAGACTATCATTTTTACAGTGAGAATTTTGACCTAAATAAAAATTGTACAGTGACAGTTACTTTAGGTGATGAGAGAGGCAGGGTTCATGAAAGGTATGAGTTTATTTATCACTTATTAAGAATGTATTTTAATACTGTTGTTCAAAAGTGAATTATTCACAAGCTTGATGATGTTTTAAATACTAATTTAAACTAATGAGAAAATTGATTGTGGAGTAGGAGTGTTCTTTGCTTATTTATATATGAATGTGTTTTACATAGATTCATTAAAATGAGTATATTTATCATTAATGTTCTGTTTGAAATAATGATTTGTGTTGCTGTTTTCTTTTAACATCCATATTTGGTAGCTGTGGATGAACCTGTTACTTGTTTCAGTGTCTTTTATCAGCACATGTAAGCATGTCAAATTGTTCCATAGATATAAAAAGGGAACATAAATAAAAGTGCTCACAGTCTGCTCCCTTGCCCATGATGCTTACATTACTAAAAAAAAGGGAGTTTGTCAATGAGGAAATATAAAAATAATAGTGACACAAGCACCTTTGAGGATGTCTACCTATTATTCCATTCAAAAGTACATCTTTACTAAATACTTAGTCAAATTCAATATGACCTATGATTTGTTCTTGCTGTTCTTTCAGTGTGAAGCGCAGCAATTGCTATATGGTTTGGGGAGGAGATGTAATTGCCAGTTCCCAGAGATCAGGTCGCAGTAATGTTGATTTAGAAATCGGATGTTTTGTTGACCTGGCTACTGGAATGTTGTCATTTACAGCCAATGGAAAAGAGCTTGGCACTTGTTATCAGGTATTATCAGATTTTCAGGAAGCTATCTACTAAGCTGGTCATTTTGATGCTGTTATAATTGGGTTTTTTCCTTGTTCAGAAATGTAACTGAGCACTATTTATGTGACAATAACATGTTTTACTGTTTTATCCTGGTTTATCCCTCCTTTTCTCTCTATTTTTTATAAGGCTACATTTGTCTGACTTCTTACAGTTGTCTCAACTGTCGGGGGAGGACTATTGGTAGATCTGTTCAGAAAACTAGAACTAGATCATAGAATCATAGAATGATATGAGTTAGAAGGGACCTTAAAGATTATTGAGTTCCATCCCTTCTGCCGTGAGCAGGGACACTTTCCATTAGACCAGGTTGCTCAAAGCCCTATCCAGCCTGGCCTCGAACACTGCCAGGGATGGTTCAGCCACAACTTTTCTGGGCAACCTGTTCCAGTGTCCCACCATTGTCACAGTAAATGTAACCCTCATAGTTCTAGAGCACCAAACCCCCACAAATCTGCAATACAGATAAAACTTTAATATTATTTAACTAAATTTAATGGAGCGGTGTATACTAACTCCATTGAAAACTAACTGTTGAAAAAAGTATAGCCAACACTTCATGTAAAGATACAATGGGATATTGCAACAGGAGTGTTACATGAGTGGGTGAAATATTTCCCAACTTTTCATTATTTCAAGTAATTTAAATATTTTCTATGTTTTTCAAAGTAGTGAAAATAGTCTTCTGTAGTTTTCATATGCATTTCCTGAATATTCTTACCATAAAATAAAATCTTTAAAATACTTAATCTCTTACCCAAAGCACAGCAAATGACTGATACTTGGCTGGTAGAGGCTGAAAGATAATTATTATAACCTTATAACCATTTGCCGTTTTTAGTTTTCTTAACTGAAGTAGAGGGACAATGTTTGTATGCTGTTTTCATTATAAAATGCCTACAGGTCAACATGTTGAGGAGAATAAATTAATTTTGTGTAGTTCTTGATCTAACTATTGAATAGTAAGGTGATATTCAGAAAAAAAAATCAACCCCTCTATAACAGAAAAGTAAATGAAAGATAGTGTGTGTGTGTATATGTATATATATATCTGAGATTTTGTCATTAATTGTCGGGCCAATGCTAAGGTAGCAGAAAGGAGATCTTAAATATTGGTTTACAAGATGTTTTGTTTTATTCTGAGTTAGTAATGGTTTTCTGACCTTCAAACAAGATCAGAAATTGCAAATTCTATTATTACTAGGAAATGTCTATCTTTGGTCAGAGTCTGAGACTTATATTGTCTCAGTCAGATACTTTCAGGCTTTAATGAAATAAACCCCACATTTTATTAGTAGTGTCTTTCAGTCCAGGATACCTTTTGTTTCTGGATTTGGATTTGGGTTTTATTACTTGTAAAAAAAAATAAATCAGAATATACATACCTGTCCTTAAATTATTTTGTCTATCCTGATAGTCAAAGTTCTGAAAAAAAAACCCAAACACCAAAAACAAGCAAACAAAAAAAACCCCAAACCCACAAGCCTATTCGGCATACAAATTTTTTTGTATGTGGTATTATTTTACATTCATTTAAGTTATATTGTATTTTGGAGCTGTTTTCTCATCTAAAAAAGTACAGATTTTTTTTATTTCTTCTTCATGAATGTTTATTATTTTTCAATACTTTTTAGTTTGCTGTCCTCAAAATTAGAAGTTGCACTCCTTCACAGCACAAGTATTGTAATTATACTTAGTGTGCAGAATGTATATGCATAGTACACAAAATACACAATGGTATGAATTTAATTGAACTCCTGAAATCCTGAATTGATTGTATAGAATATACCTTTTTTTGCCACCCTGGAGCATTGAAATCTTTTTCATAACATACCAGAAGTATCTTTTTAATTCTTCTTTTCCTGGCAATAGGGGTGGGTGGTCTTGTAGAGAAATCTTCAGAATAAACTGGTATTGCTAATCTGATATGTACTTTGAGTCCAGCTATGGGAAAATCAGGATAATGTAGCTGTCAAAAAAAAACCCAAAACCTGACCAGACACTTTAAAATGCAGCACTGTGATTCAGTGTGATTCACTGTAATTTTCATAAGACTGGAGACAAATGCTGAGCCTGGAAATAAATAGATCTTTGAAAAAATTGCATTCTTGTACTTTTAGAGTATGGATCAGAAGTTCACTTACCTCCATAGGAAGTGCCCTTACCAAATGATACTCTTTCACGCTCTTCTTACTCCCTTCTGGTTCCATCTCTCAGATTTATATTTTTTTAATTACCTTTTTGGGGAGTGAAATATTTTGTCCAGCATAAAATGTAAAAAAATATCTAAAAAATGTGTGGTGGTCTGAACAGCTGTATTCTACTCTGAGGCTGCATTGGGGGTGCTTTTCCTATAATAAGAGTCAAAGAATGTAGCTGTAAAGTGGCTAGATTTTTAAGGAGCTGCTCTAGAGTTAGAATCAGTGTTGAGAGCTCATAAAGCAGTAGACACATCTGCCTGAAAGTTAGGTGAGCCTGTAAAGAAAATTAAATGCAAGATAATTCAGCAAACGGTTTACTATATTAGAGGTGAACTACAGGTAGATGCTAATCAACACTTTAATACAATGTCTGCAGTTACTTGATACTGCAGTGTAAGCTGTGTATTATTTGTTATATATCTCATAACATTCTGGGAGGAGATTCTTGTTGCTTTTTTTAATTTCTTAAATTTTTTAATCTCATTTCTCTTCTAGGTTGAACCAAACACAAAGCTTTTTCCAGCAACTTTTGTACAGCCCACGAGCACTAACTTGATTCAGTTTGAACTTGGTAAATTAAAGGTACAAAATATTTTCTATAAAGGTGCTTTTTTAAATGTTTATTTACACAGAAATTCCTGTTCAGTTGAATTTGTTTAGGAAGGTTGAATCAAAGGTGTGACTTGTTATTTGACTTCTACATTTACTTGTGTAAATGTAATTGTTATATGAAATTAATTGTTTGACAAATCTAAACTGCATTTTTCAAACTAATGTTATTTGGGGAGAATGCCATAAATATTTGGGGGTTTTAATGGATTTTATTACAATAACATATTTCTATGAGTTCTTTGCTATCACTGAATGTTATGGTATTATAGGTTTATTCATGATCAGATGTTATGAAAATGATTTTAATACACTTGTTTGTTTCAGAATACCATGCCTTTATCAGCAGCAATTTTTAAGAGTGAAGAAAGAAATCCTGTTCCTCAGTGTCCCCCTCGTCTTGATGTGCAAACAATTACACCTGTTTTATGGAGCAGGATGCCAAACAGCTTTCTAAAAGTAGAAACTGAGCGTGTCAGTGAACGTCATGGGTGGGTTGTACAGTGTTTGGAACCTCTGCAGATGATGGCACTGCATATCCCAGAAGAAAACAGGTACACTGGGAAGAAGCTACAGTGACTTGATGTGGACCAAATGTATTGAAAGCTGATATCCGAGTGTTAGTTAAACCTGCCTTGGAGAATATTTACACTTGAGCTGATGAGAATTTATCTGCTGTAATATCCTATTTGTGAAATTTAAGTAGATACAGGAGGCAGAATAACTTTAATGCCATGTGATGATGTTTGCATACACAAAGCGACTGATTTTATTTACATTATAAAATAATGTCTTAAATCTCTAGGTCTTTAAACATAGAGATTTTCTCAGCTTGAAAAAAAAAACCAAACCCACAAATAAAAAGAACATGCAAGTACTGCCTTGTTGATTTTTTTCTGTAATAAAACCATGTAATCTGTTCCTATTTCATCTGCTCTGACTTAACATGAACTAAGTTTTTATGTTCTTATTGACAAGATCCTGACTTTCTTAGATTTTCATTAGGTTTTATCCTCAGACTGAGGATAATAAAAATGTATCCAAATATCAAATATGGTAACCAGTGACAAATAAAATATAAGCAAAATCATGGCAGAAAGGTAATCTATCTGCTGTACTTTCATCAACTATTTACAAATATATTTCTTACAAAAACAAGCCCTAATTTACCATAGCTTCCAAAGAAGCTTCTCTGTCTTACATTTTTCTTTTCTTTTTCTATGGAGTACTAATTGTAGATAATCTCATCAAGTTATTACCACCATTTACTGTGGTTTAATGATGCATGCTAAGATTGTCGGTATCAACTTTAACATTAATGGTTTAAAGTGGAATTGACCAAAATGTGCAGACATTATAAAACTTTTCTTTTACAAAATTGTTATTAATGGAATTGACCGGTGTTCTGTTTCTTTATTTCATAACAGATGTGTTGATATTTTGGAACTATGTGAACAAGAAGATCTGATGAAGTTTCACTACCATACTTTAAAACTCTATTGTTCTGTTAGTGCTCTAGGTAACACTAGAGTTGCTTATGCACTTTGTAGCCATGTGGACATATCTCAGCTGTTTTATACAATAGATAATCAATACTTACCTGGACTCCTACGTTCTGGATTCTATGACTTGCTAATTAGTATTCATTTGGAGTACGCCAAGCAAGCCAAGCTTATGATGAGCAATGAATTTATCATTCCAGTTACAGATGAAACTCGAACTATTAAATTATATCCTGATGAAACAAAGAAGCACGGATTACCTGGAGTGGGGCTTAGCACTTGTCTGAAACCAAGCTTTAATTTTTCTACTCCATGCTTTATTGTGACCAGTGAAGAACATCAGACATCCAGCCCAGAGATACCTCTTGATACACTCAAATCCAAGGCCATAAGTATGCTAACAGAGGCAGTACAATGTAGTGGTACTCATATACGAGACCCTGTTGGAGGACAGGTTGCATTCCAGTTTGTTCCTGTCCTTAAACTGATAGCAACATTGCTCATAATGGGTGTTTTTGATGATGATGATGTGAAGCAGGTACTGCTCCTCATTGATCCCACTGTGTTTGGAGATCACAAGGAACAAACAGAAGAGAGGACAGAGAAGGAAGAAGTTACTCAAGTTGAAGAAAAAGCTGTAGAAGCTGGGGAGAAAGCAATGAAAGAAACAAAAACTCCCGTGAAGGGCTTATTGCAGACAAGATTGCCAGAATCTGTTAAGCTTCAGGTGACCATTTAATATAAATGTATCACAAATGTTCTACTGTTGATGAAAGAAAGGTAGTGCTTTCTGTCTGTTCTATAGTTTGTTAAATTTGAAATTCTGAAGATTTTTATTCCTCTTTGCCTTGTTACCTAACATTAATAACCAATTTTTATGTCAATGCAATTCTTTCTATATGTATCTACACTCAAAATAGATATACAAATACTTATTTCGCAGGTGTATTTTGAAAGAGGAAGGGTTGGACCAGGTGATCTTTAGTGGACCCTTCCAACCTGAAATATTCTATGATTCTGTGAATTCTACGTGTTTTGGAGTGAAAGACTGAATGCTATATAGCATTACTGATCAGATAAAAAAAACTGCATCAATTTGTGACCTTTACAGTGTTAAAAAAAAAAATATGGAGAAAAAAAGTCTCTCATTTTTGCAGTCTGTTGCAGTGTATAGTATCCACTGCAGTTCTTCTCCAACTGGAGTTTGTTAAACTGTTGAACTTAAGTCTGTTTTTTCTATCCTAGATGTGTCATTTGCTCAATTATTTCTGTGACTGTGAGCTACAACATAGAGTGGAAGCAATTGTATCATTTGCAGACCATTATGTATCAAAATTGCAATATAATCAAAAATTCAGGTACAATGAACTCATGCAAGCCTTGAACATGTCTGCTGCTTTGACTGCCAAGAAGACTAAAGAATTTCGGTCTCCTCCTCAAGAACAGGTAATATTAAAGAAATGGTTAATCTAAAGATTAAAGAAAATTCTTTGTGATGATAAAATAGAGTTCTGACTTCTAAACTACCATTGGAACTGCTAGGGAACCAAAATTGATTGTGAAATAAATTTATTAAGATGCCCCCAAATACTGAATGTCAGAATGCTTATACCTGAGCTCCAGAATTCAAGCTCTAAGATGACTTAGGATTTCCCAGCAGTATTACTGCCCAATGCTGAGGAGCAGAGATTCATCCAGTTCTGCAAAATGATAATTTGATAAATTTAGTTGCTAGAAGTCAGCATGAAGTTGGTGTTGTGCTGACATCTGTATGATGAGAATAGTCTTTTCCACCTCCAGGAAATAGCTTTATTATTAAGTGTAACTGTATTTTGATGTTAAAGCTTACCAAGTACCATTGCTGTAGCATTTCCTTTAGGCTATATTAGAAATCTGTGCTTTATTTCAATTTAACAATAAATTTGATCATAAATAGGTAAAGTATGGCTATATATTAGAATATGTCTTAGGCTATCTGAGTGTTTTAACTATGTTTTAATTCCTTTAAAGATTAATATGTTGCTAAATTTTCAACTGGGAGAGGATTGTCCCTGTCCAGAGGAGATCCGGGATGAGTTATATGAATTTCATGATGATCTTCTAAGTCACTGTGGTGAGTGGCAAGCTTTTTGTTTTACCCAGTTCATGGAACTGCATTCTTTTAGTGACCTGTAATTAACAGCTTGTGGTTTGTGTTTGGACCCATGGTGCTTCCCCTATCATCCTGTGCTTGTATTGTTAAGGGTTCTGCTATCATCTTATGCTGCTATTTCTGAGTACCCTATTAGAATCTCCAGCAGCCATCAAGCTTTGATTTTATAAGCCAGTTTCAGTTTTTCAACTTCCTTAGCCTTAGCCTTGGCTAAGGATGAGTAGGTCAGTGGGTTGTGTTTCATCATCTTACTTCTGAGCAAGTATTAGCAGTTCTTAAAATCAAGATTTGTATCAGTAAGGTTAGCTACGTTAAAGATGGTAATTTAGTTGTTTTAACATAATTTGGTTATGACAATCCTGTGTTGATTTTTATTCATCCTTGCTTCAAGTGCTTACCAATAACTGTTTCTTTCATTTCAGCATTTTTATTCCATGCATTAAAGTGAATAGCTAACACTGTTGCATGTACTCCTCTTTCTCCCCATTTTAATTATGAAAGATATCATCATCTCCATTGTTCAGTGACTTAACATTTGATCTGACCTCTGTTTTTCAAATATATTGCCTATTTGGCATTAGAGAGTTCTCCGAGACTCCAGGATGAAGATTATAGAAAACCTTCAACTTGCTTGGAAATGTCATAACTCTAAAATATATTTATTTTACCTTGAAATCTTGTTGCTGGTATTATTGATTCAGCTGCTGATCACTCTTCATCTTTTCTACTGCTAGTGGTGGTGGTGGTGTTTTTTTGTCTTTTTAGTGGGGTACTTTTATTATTGATTACTGCATTATAAATATGTATGTTGAATAAGAGAAAGAATTGGAGATAGAGAAATCACAGTCTCATGATTAAAATAGCTTAGCGATCCTCTGGATTCTAAACAAATCACTATTCATTGTGTTGTACAGGTTTATTACTGGTGGCCACTGTGGATAAATGCTCCTCACTAGCTGTGTCCTGACTTAGTCCTGAAAATCAGTACTAAGTAATCACAGCTGCAGTTAAAATGAATACGAGTTGTGCTTGGAATATTTAATCATCTTTTTAATACTAAGTATTCTTGGTGGTCTAAGTGGAAAAATATGTATGCAATCAAGTAATTAAAGGCTGCTTCATAATGAATATAAGCAAATAGCCTGAATTAAAATTACTCAGGCAGTCTTAATCCTAGGGTTTCCTAACTGTGAGTGGTTAATTTTGCCAGCAAAATGATAGTCCTCTATCATAATTTTTGTGTGTAATTTCTTAGTTGTAAACAAAACAAATTTTCAACAGATTTTATTGCATAATATCAAATTGACACTTGTCTGGGTTGGAACCATCTGTTCCAGTGCACAGACCTCTGCCACTTGAATTAAGCAATTAGCCGATAGCAACATGAGATGGTCAGCTTCTGAATGAATTGCAACTCTGAGAGGATGCAGAATAAATAATAAACAATATGGAGCAGTCACAGACCCCATCTCCTCCAATGCAACACTGTCTTACCTCATTATCGTCCATTTCAGCCTCTTAAAAGTTCTCCCCCTTGCTGTCTCTCTTGCTTCTAGGTCCTAGCTTTTTTTCCAATGCCAGGTATGATCTTGCTTTCTGTAACATCCTTGTCTGCTTTCTCTTTCCTCTCATAGGCTACATTTCCTGTTCTTACTTTTCCTAGTGTCTGACTGTAGCCTTGCTTCGTTCTTAGCTTTTTATTTTGTCCAGTCTCACTTTTCCCATTCCTTGAATTCCATATGTAGTCTTCAGTTTCAGTTTCTAGTTCACTCATTCTCTCCCTCTGAATTTTCTTCTTCCTAGTCACTCAGTCACTCCTAGTCATAACTTTAACTCTTTCCTCTTGGTAGCTGCCAGTGGCAAAGTTTTTCCAACTACATTATTTTTTCCCTTTCTTAGCTGCTTTTTTTAATATCAGTTTTAGCCTCTGCAATTTATTGTTTTCCATCTGCTCCAGCTTGTATCTCTTCAGTATTCTGTCTGGAAATCTTTTCCTTTTTTCAATTTCACTTTGACCATCAGCCAAATAGCAAAAGCTTACATCTCAGCACAGCACAATTAGCTCTATTCTGAAGAGAACCTACTTAGATGTTCTGTGCTTTTGCACATAACACACATGGTATCTGATCATCACTAAGAGGTGTGAAAGATCTGAAAATGCTTTAAATGGTTGTGAAGCAAAGTAGTGAACTGAACTATATTAAATGTAAACTGACATCCCATCATTTATATTTCATGAATAACATGTGTCACTGGTACAGTCTCTGAACATTTCCCTTCTTACAGTTTTAAATCCAGTTAATATATTTGTTTATGACTGCTAAATATCTCAACTGAAAAATTGTCCTATTTTGTGAGATACAGCCATGCAGTTCTTTGGCTTACATTCTGCAATATGAAATAAAGGATCACGTATTTCATCAAATATGACTTGAATCCAAATTAATTGCCATACTAGAATCCTAAAAAAAACCCCCAACAAAACAGACCAAAACCAATCACCTCTTTGGTCATAATACTAGAAAAAAAATACTATAAGTCTGTATATAAGAAGTATGTGTACTAAAATAAGCATAATCTGAGGGGTGCTACTGTAGCGAACATCTTAAAGCTGCTGGCATTACTACATATATTTTTCCTGTAGAAATTTGCTGGTTAAAAAGAATCCTGTAGATATTTGGTATTGGTTAAATATTGAAGGAGTTAATCTTCAAAGGTTTAGTTTTGTTTCTAAACAGTTTTATTATCTGCTAAGGTATACCACTAGAAGAGGAGGAAGAGGAAGAAGAAGATTCCTCCTTTACTGGAAAACTCCGTTCTTTAATGTACAAAATCAAAGGTCCACCAAAAGCAGAAAAAGTAGAACCTAAGGAAGAAGAAGAGAAATATCCTAGTAAGTTTTCTTTCAACATAAATACTTACGTGATGCAAGTGTTAAAGATGTACTCTGTCAACAAGAGTGTATTTTCTATTAAAACTTCATAGCAGACTGAAGGAGACTAACTGCTTAAGTTCCTTCTGCCTCTTAGAACAATCATCCTACATACTGAACATCTTAGATCCAATTGTTACAAAGAAGTTAAAATTGGTGGAAGATTTTGGATCTAGATCATTAACTCTGGGGTTGAAAATTTGCATATTCTTTACAAAGAAATGCAAAAAGTTATTTATGGCACAGTAATCTAAACCATTCTGAACTTGAGAGGTTTTCATTTATACGGTTGTTTTTTTTCTAAATACAAAACGTTCTTCTTTACAGCTTTAGCTCCATTTCATTTTTCTTTGCTGCATGAGAAGCTTTATGCATCCCAGTACCAAGATATTTGTGACAAAATGGTTTTACAGTTCTGTGTTTTTGTATTAAAAGGGATGGCTTTCATGTATGATAATGGTGACTACATACATTCGTTAAAACTAATAACTTGTTCTGATTTATCTCAAGCATCACGTACATGCACATATATATTCCATACCATATCCTTTCTGAATTTAATGAAATATTCAATCTATTTCACTAATTAAACAAGGAAGTAATATCTTTATTTTCACAAGTACAAATTCTGTATTCCTAAATGCTTAACAGAATTTTCCAGAATTCAGTATTGACATTCTTACTCTGCTCTTTGCTTTTATAAATCTTTCAGATGTGTCTCTAAAGGGTGGAGAAAAATACTGATTAGATGTCATCAGTCTGCTTGAAAACTTTTCACTATAGTTTATAAATTTCATATCCCTTCACAGTGAGCTTTCATGTTGCTTAAATATACATAAGGAGACTCAATTTATCATCATTTTTTTTTAATGTTCCTTTCTGCAGCAGAATATTATAGGGGAAGAGGACTGGAATATCACCGTGTTTGCTGAGTAATACTAACATGTCTTTAAAGTAGAAATACGTCACTCAAAACATTTGAAAAGTATGTGTATATGTTTTGAAAATAATGAGATGAGAGGCAATTTAATGCATAAACCAAAAACCAATATATATATGGGATAATGTATTTTACATCAGTGAAAACAGTCCTTCCACCTTGCACAGCTGAGTAAACATCATCTGATAACATATATATCCATTTTGTATATTGTATTAAGAGAAAGCTGTGCAAAGCTTGACAAGTGTTAATCAATGAAGGTGTTACTCTTGAATTAAAGTTAGTTCTTGCTAGGAACAAATGTATGAATCCTCTGCACACAGAGGAATGATGGATAAACTTAGCACTGTAAGTCAGTTTTTGTAATACAAAAAGATGGAAAGTTTGTATTTTCTGTAGAAGAGTAAATTAAAATTACATTTGCTGTTACTTATATGCAAATATGTTTGCAATATTTCATGTGTCTTCTTACTACTTTACCATGCCTAATGGTGTAAAGTAAGCAGAAAAGAAGACTGAGAGTTTGTTTCAGCATGTTTTCTTCATATTCCTACAACCATATTTAAAAACATTATCCAGCAAGTATTTGAACACTTACAGGGTATAATATGTTTTGTTATATACCTTTACCCAGAGGAAATAAAATAAATTCTTCCTTTTTCTTTTTTTTTTTTTTTACTGCATCCAATCAGTTTTAACTTGTAAGTACTACCAGGGCTTATAATGAGTGTTATACCGTACGTGAACTATTTTTGGTTCTCTAAAATGATGGATTTTCAGAGAAACCAAGCATGCTCATAACCACAGAGGGATGTCACATATAGCAGCTGGTCATTTCTATATCATGCTTTGAAGAATATTATTTAGTTGCAATTTCTTGTTAAAACTTGTTAAAATTAGCAACTAATTTAGCTAGTTACTGATCTCACCATGCCCAGTATTCAAATTGCTCCTAGCTTCTCTTACAAGTTAATCTGCTGGCATTAACATTACTCCTTAATGCATTTGCGTCATCATACAATTCTGAGATATTTCCAGGTAAATCATATTTTTGAAGACAGCGTAGATCCTTTGTTTGAACACCAAAATAGCTAAATATTCAGCAAGTGAGTGAGCAGCAAAAGCTGCTCAAACCACCCTGGCTAGGCCCTGAATTGGATATTTGGTTTAAAAAGGCTATCTCATCCTCCTTCCTGGCAGTTTTGTGAGTTTAGAACAGATTTTATTTCTTCCTCCCTCCCGGCAAAACTGATTGGCAAACTGAGCTCACATTCATGAATATTTCTGGGTTAATTGAACTCGTACTTGTCAGCCAATAAGCTGTTTACTGAAAACTTAATTAGCAATTTCTGTATTCCAGACCCAGGCTGATGATCATCAAAAACATGATATTTCTTTGGCATTATAAAATTAGGTTTCTGTCTTTCCTAATGAACAGGTGTTTGTGCTGCATGTAATGCTATTTTATAAATCTCGATGTAGAAATGAAGGATAAATTAAAAGGTTAAATATAGCATTTCACTTACAAGGATGATTCTTAAAGTCATGATCAACTAAGAAGTCTTCATTGCCAACAGTGTTGGTATTGACTTGAATGCTAAGTAGATGTTCCTTGTTTTCCATCTCTCGAGGATCGCACTTACCTTGAAAGATCTAAAAACTAATTTTCAAGTTGAAAAACCCTGTACAGTCTGCTTGTGTTCTCTTGCTTTGTTACAACTGCCTCATGGTCTACTGTTATCTGATATTTTACAAGCTATTTTACATGACCTTTTTCATTGTGGTAATAGCTAGTAACATTTTATGTATTTTATTCTTCTAGCTACACTGAAAGAACTCATATCCCAGACTATGGTGCTCTGGTCCCAGGAAGATCAGATACAAGATCCAGAATTAGTTCGGATTATGTACACCCTCCTTCGTAGACAATATGACAGCATTGGTGAGCTACTGCAAGCTCTGAGGAAAGCGTACACTATTAGTGCTGTCTCTGTGAAGGATACCATTAATCTGCTTGCAGCACTGGGCCAGATTCGTTCACTTCTCAGTGTCAGGATGGGAAAAGAGGAGGAATTGCTAATGATTAATGGATTAGGGTATGGAATTAACATAATTTTATTTCTAAATTTGTATAAAGTTTTTTGTTATATTAGTAAATGCTTTCATTTTAGATCCTGGATGAAAATTACTGCTCGTCTAAAATGCAGATATGTACCAGAAATTTTCATTTTCACAGGTATTTCCAAGATGGCTCCAATTGATCAGTTTCTCTCCTTTACAATGGTTGTAAGGAATCTCCATTATTCTTACTGTTTCACCATAAAAATCATATTGTTTTTATAGAAGTTCTGAAAACTAATCAGTTGAATTCAGCAAGTAATGGTTAACAACTCATTAGTTAGTATGTGACAGTATTACTTTATTTGTCCCTGATGCTGAGTTTTTAAAGTTGCTGAGAATTCCAGGGAGGATATAGGGTAGGTTTTGTCTAAACTCAGCATGTGTGTAGCCACCTTCCTGGAGGTGCTGTGTTGAGAGTCGTCTTCAATTCCCAGCTTTCTGTATTTCTGTAAAGTAGGCATGATGTCTCTTATTTGCCATTTGTTTTTAACAGGTTGACCTAAAATGGTAGAAATGACTGGATTCCCTATTGAAACACATGAAATGTGTTCTGGAGTATGAAATACAGCAAATTCTAGAACATGAGGATGGTGGGCATAGTGAAAATGTTAAAATATTCCTATTTAAGGGGACTGTATGCCATTTTATATCTTCTGACAGATGGTCTTCATTTTGGAAATATTGATGAAACACATTTAACAGATAACCTTGAATATTAAGTCTTCTATGTTGTGAACTGAAAAAATTAATTAAGGGATCCTACTGTACTGGGAACGTTAGATTCAGATTTCTTGATCCCCACTCTACCTAAAACAACAGAATATATTCTTTTCCACTTACATCATCATAGAATGTATTTTTTTCTTTAAACAGAACAGATGGTAAGAGTAATTTAAAGATGAAGAAATGCCATTTTGAAATAATTTAAAAGTTTAGATTCTTACATTAGAGAAATGACAGCATATTGAAATGTAAAGCATTTAATTGTTAGGTGTTCTTGTATTGTGCTGAAATCTGAGAATTTAAAATGATGTTACTACAGTGAATGCATATTTCTGTCATCTCCAATAATGCACCATTTATTTAAATTAAAATGGAGTTTCTGAAAAACACATTGTTGCCTTTTCTTCCATTTTAGGGATATAATGAACAACAAGGTGTTTTATCAGCATCCTAACTTAATGAGAGTCTTGGGCATGCATGAGACTGTTATGGATGTGATGGTGAATGTGCTTGGAGGAGATAAATCTCAGGTAATTCCACCATAATTTTATTGTGTGTTTTGCATTTTGAACCTTTCTAAAAGTATACGAGGATGTTTAAAAAGTATTCAAACAAAAATATATCTTTCTCATGTAAGATGGATTTTGCCTGTCCAAATTGAAATGCTAATGTTAAAGATAGAACAGTTTTTATAGTACTAGAGGGAAAAGCCCACCATTCTAGGACTTAATTTTTTTAAAGTGAGTGAGAGGTTATAGGTGTTTCATTTGTCTTTTAATAGGACTTTAAAAGATTTTGTTCTTATTTTATATTAAATGTATATGTTAACTGCATTTATGGGGGGGTGTTATTGGCAATAAACTATAATAAAAGACTAACACCAACTCAATTTTGGAAGTATTTTGAGCCTATTTTACTGTCTTGTGCTTATCTTGTCTCTGGCAACTTTTCATTACTAGAGCGCCTTCTATGTGCATCTCCACCCCTATTTTTTTGCCTCTTTGATCACATAGTACATATACTTCTGTAAAATACTTATACATTGTCCCTGGCTATACCATCACAGTGTTACAAAGTCTTCATATACAGGGTTTGGTATTCTGTCATAATAGGCTCATATTTGAGTTCAAGACAAGTTATAATTAATTATCAGATGATTAATATTTTGCTAATTTATAGGTGTTGCAACCCTGTTTTGCTACAACATGTACATATAGTAAAAGTTGACAAAAAAGCCCCACCCAAAACAACAACTCCACACTGCCTTTAAGTAAATATTTAAACGTTAAAAAATATTTTTCATGCAAAATTTTAGTAACACAGGTAAATGTTTGTGCATGTTGTAGATCTTTCACTCTGCCAGGTAAGGTGTTCTGAATAAAAAGGAGTAGGGCTGGAAAATGAGCATTCCTTGTCAGCTATGGTTTTATGTACTCATTTGAAATTCTCTTGTGTGTTTGCCCAGTCAGTCGCTTATATACAGTTGAAGTGTAGCCATGGCATCAGCCACTAGAACACTGCTTTCCTGCTCTCAGGCAAGGTCCTCACAGCTAGATTGTCACTATATTTCCTTTTGTTTTCTCTTTCCAGTTTGATTGGCATTTCTTTCTGTCCAATGTTATAGTTTCAAGACATGGAATGAGCAACTTGCAATGTAGTCTCTGATTTAGGGATTGGTCATTTTCCTAGGTTGTGGCCACAGACGGTTTAAGCTAGATCACCAGCTTCTTGGATTAAGTGATTTTATTATGAGACTGTATTGAGAGATGTGGTAAGAGTGTTACAGCTCACACTTCTCTGAATGAATGGTGGGAAAGTCAAAACTTGGCAGTTCAAACTGAAGAAAACATATTTGGCTTCTTTCCAGCTGTGCTATTAATAAATGATTCGGAAACAGCTGAGAAGATCAGTGGAATATGGTGTGGCTGAAGGTATCCCACTACTTTAGGAGTATTTTGCTACTGCAGGCTAACAAAATCCTGGAAAGGCACTTTATGGTGAAATGCATATCCCAGAAAATAACTGGACGAGCTTTGAGCATTTCCATAATAGTTAGGTTTTGGTATGTTATCTTCAAGCCTAAAATAGTTATTTTAAAGAATGTCTTTAGATCTTGTAATTCTGGAATCTTAATGTCATGTTGATTTCTGATGTTGGTTGTTCATTCATTTTCAGAGAATCCTGAGCAATACCCTTTTTGACTGTCAGAATTCAATCATTTTACTTAAAAATTGTTTCTTACAGATTGAAAGTTTTTAGAATTATGTATTCCTGATGAATTTATAAAATTACTTTTTTTAACAGAGTTGCTGTTACTGTAATTTTCTAAACAAATTATTTCATACAGTCTGTCAAAAATCCTGGTAAATTTAGGGGGGGTGTCAAAACTTTGTTAAATGTTTTCATGAATGAATGAATTTTTTTCAGTAAATTTCATCTACCCTATATTTAAGAACAGAAATAATATTTAATGCTGTTTGTACGTAGTAGCTCCCTCATGACTGAAATAGACAAATGAGCTGCATATATTAGCAAGAAAACTGTCCCAAAATAAAACAGCAGTTAATCAAGTCTCTGAAAGTTAACAGTGCACCTGATGTATTGAAAAAATGATACCACATAGCTTTTAATTAGGTAGTTACTTTTTTGTAAAGATTGTTGTCTCATAAGTGAAAAGGTTGTACTTCTCAGAATGAGTTAGAGTTGTGTGATAATGAAGTGAACGTTTACTAGACTTTGTTATAATAAAGTTATAAGCAATTTGAAAGATATGAAGTAAAGGAGACAGGATGTCATAGAAAGAAGAAAAAAAACCCAACCATGATATTGTGATTAAAATGCTCAGATATCACCTTGCATATTGTAGAATATGTATATATTATATAGAATGTATTCCTGCTTGTTCCTGAAGGGTCACAGTCAGATTATTCAAAAAAGAATTCTCCTTGATGGTAATGCATTTTCTGATTGATTTTATGAGTATCCTTAGGACATAGATCTGCAACTGAACTTGACACTTTTTAAAAAATCCTATGTAATAGTAAATTAAATAGATCAAGTAGAAAAACCTTCAAACAAGCACCAAAACTCTGTCCCATGATTTTTGATCTTGTTCTTTCAGCTCATTTCAGTAATATGTGAGAACGGCATAGCTTTTCATCTCAGATGCTATGGATAATTTCAACTCATGAAACATTTTTTCATGAATGCTACAGATGCTACAGATGAAATTATTTTATTTTCAGAGGAGAAATCCTTGCATGTAATGTGCAGCAAGTAAAGTGTTCGGTTTCTTTTTTTGTTTGTTTCTTTTTTTTTGGGTGTTTGTTTTGTTTTGTTTTAAAAGCATTGGATAGTTGCAATTTAATGTTTTCGTTTGTTTTATCAGGCTTATGCGTTATGCAACATAGGAGTCTGGTAGAAAAGTTTTACATGTGTATTCTTATTACTAAATGAGAGGACAAACTAAGGCTCTTGAATCCTCTTTATGCTGTTATGACCTAATATTAGAGATTGAGCTTGTTACCATAATGCTGCTAAGACAGAGATTTTGTGTAACTGCATTTTCTGGTCTGTAGATTGCTTTATGAGAATTACTTCTCCATTTTTCCACCTATATGTCCCGTATAGTCCTCTGCAAAATGATTTTTCAATGTTTGTGTAACCTAATGACCTAAGGGATACAAAACTTAAAAGGAAACACAGGCCCTTTTTCTTAACTTAGAAGCAAAGCAACTGTTAGCTGCTTATCACCTTGGTAACTTCACTATAATTTCCTTGTTAGGCATGCAGGAAGAAGAACTGGAACAGATTGGTAATTACCATATTTCACTGCTTTGTCAACTTTCTTTTTCAGCAGATCGTTTTTCCGAAGATGGTGGCAAGCTGTTGTCGATTCCTGTGCTACTTCTGTCGTATCAGTCGACAAAATCAAAAGGCCATGTTTGAGCATCTTAGTTACTTACTGGAAAACAGCAGCGTTGGACTGGGTATGTCATATAACTATAACAGCTAAAAGCAAGACCAGGATATGACAAGACTTGTATACAATTTCTAAAGCAAGTTGAAGTATGTGATGAAGCCCCTCTGAATCTTAATCCACTTTGTTTTCACCTCTAACTCAAATTTTTTTTCCGTTTTGCTTTCATCCTTATGTGTCTTTGAATCGTATTAGAAACAGAATAGCCCAAGCCTGTGTTTTTAAATACCTTGAAAAATTAGGATTAAACCCATAGTTTTGCATTCTTTCCATTCAAAATAGTTACGATTGATGTGAGCTATAAACTGAAGGACTTGGGGGCAGGGCTTGAAATGGCAGTGCTCGCACCATCACATCCAACTGGGGAATAAGCCAGGCCAACCAGAGAAGTGATAAATGCTCCTTAGCTGCCCACCAAGAAGAGAACCAGAAGACCAACCACCTCACGAGTGTGTATGGATATGGTGAATCCTCTTGCACCCCTCTTGGGAAACCTACATCCTTGATTACCACTCTGAACTGCCTGTACAACAACATATACACTATGGGGAATGAATTGGAAGAATTAGAGATATGTGTGTGTAGTCACAGGGCCGTGGTCTCATTGCAGTTACGGAGACATGATGGAATAGCTCACCTGACCAGAATGCTCTCATGGATGGCTGCATACGTTTTAGGAAAGTCAGGCCAGTAAGGTGAGCTGGTGGAGCTGCTCTTTACATGAGAGAGCAACTAGAATGTATCGAGCTCTGCCTAGGGGAGGATGAAGAGCAAGTTGAGAGCTTATGGGTAAGAATAAAGGGACACACTAACATGGGTGACACTGTTGTGGGTGTTTACTACAGGCCACGTGATCAGGAGGAGCAAGTCAATGAGGCTTTCTACAGTCAGCTGGAAGTAGCCTCATTATCACAGGCCCTAGTTCTCGTAGGGGACTTGAACCACCCTGATACCTGCTGGAAAGAAAACACAGCTAGGCACACACAGTGCAGGAAGTTCCTGCAAAGCACTGATGATACCTTTTTGACACAGGTGGTGAAGGAGCCAAGAAGCAGAGGTGTGTTGTTGCACCTTGTATTAAGAAACAAAGAAGGGTTGGTTGGGAATGTGAAGACTGGGGACAGCCTTGGCTTCAGTGACCATGAGATGGTGAAGTTCACGATCCTGTGTGGGGGAAGCTGGGCAATAAGTAGGTTTGCAACTTTAAGAGAGCTAATTTTGTTCTCTTCAAAGACCTACTGAGGGAAATCCCATGGGTTAGGGCTCTAGAAGATGGGGCAGTCAAAAAGAGCTCATTAATACTCAAGTATCACTTCCTCCAAGCTCATGATAAGTGCATCCATATGAGGAAGAAACCAAGCAAAGGAGGCAGGAGACTTGCACGGATGAGCAAGGAGCTTCTGGCAAAACTCAAACAAGCAAGTTTACAGAATGTGGAAAAAGGGACAATCCACTTGGGAGGAATATAGAAATGTTGTCAGAGTATGCAGGGATGCTACAAGGAAGGCTAAGGTCCATTTGGAATTAAATCTGACAAGGGATGTCAAGGACAACAGGAAGGGCTAGTTCAAGTACATCAGTAGCAAAAGAAAGACTAGGGAAAATGTGGACCTGCTGCTGAATGAGGTGGGTGCCCTAGTGACAGAGGATGTAGAGAAGGTGGAGTTACAGAATGCCTTCTTTGCTTCAGTCTTTACTGCTGAGTCCAGTTCTGGGCTCCCCAGTTCAAGAAAGGCAAAGAACTACTGGAGAGGATCCAGTGGAGGGCTATGAAGATGATCAGGGGATTGGAGCATTTGTCTCATGAGGAAAGGCTGAGAGAGCTGGTCCTGTTTAGCATGGAGGAGAGATGATGAATATTTTAAGGGAAGGTGTCAAGAGGCTCTTTACGTGGTGCCCAGCAACAGGATTAGGGGTAATGGGCACAAACTGAAACACAGGAAGTTCCATTTGAATGAGGAAAATCTTTACTTTGAGGGTAACAGAGCACTGGAACAGACTGCCCAGAGAGGTTGTGGAATCTCCTCTGGAGATACTCAAAAAATGCCTGGATGTAATCCTGTGCAACCTGCTCTTTGGGAGCCTGCTTTAGCAGGGGCGTTGGACTAAAAGATCTCCAGAGGTCCCTTCCAACCCTAACCATTCTGTGATTCTGTGAAATCTGAGATTAAATTAAGCCTTTATGTTGGTTGTCTGTTTTATCTGCCTTCACTTTTCTTCCTTCTAAAACTTAGGCCACTGATGGTAATTTTGTATTTTTCCTTTAAAGCACTGAGTATAGGTTTTTTAATGTGTGCACAATAGATTTTATAACAGAAGGAAAATTATCTTGGCTAGATAGACAGCTATATTAATAAGGCATATCAAGGCAAGATAGCATGTGATTACACAGTGCTTTAGCTGTTCATTGAGACCATTTCAATGGCTGCATTTGCCCATATTGAACACAGAAGATGGGATAAGACTAGAAGAAAGAAAATTGGTGACACTGAAGCTTGAAAATGTCTCTTTTGGATGAATATTTTAAAATATATTTTAAAACCCTGAATTGATAAGGTTGTGCAAAATTGCATAGTGAATATATTGCTCTGCTAAATAAATAGTATAATCCTCGATTTTCTGTGTTGCTGATATTGGTTTCTTCTCTGCATTTAAAACCAGTATGGTTGAATAGATAAGTCAAGTTAGGAAAACAAAATCAGTCAGCAATTTATTTTAACATTGTTCAGAGCAGTTAACCATATTCTTGACTGAAGAACAGCCATACAGTGTACTATTAATATATGTTCAAATTCCAGCGGGATTGCTGCCCTCTGCTGCATGACTGTGATTACTGCAAAAACTGTATTTAAGTACTAACTTTCTTCTGCAGCATTTCCTTCAATGAGAGGTTCAACACCACTAGATGTTGCAGCAGCCTCTGTAATGGACAACAATGAGCTTGCACTAGCACTGGAGGAGCCAGATCTCGATAAGGTAAACCACTCTGAGATCTATTTACCTATTTATTAAATAATGTGCTAGAAGAGAAAAGGGCAAGTTTGATCATAGTAATTTTTGAATATGATCTCCTCAGAAATACTTGCTCTAGGTATGTTCTTTCTCAAGATAAGATTGACTGAGCAGTATTTTCCATGATTTGCTTTATGTTTAGTGGGAATCACAGCAAAAGAGCTTTATTTCTATCTTCTGCATTCTTTCACTATTGTTATCAGGTAGAAAGGATGACAAAAAAGGCATGAAACAAGAGGAAGGCATATAAAGAAACATTGTTTGGGGAAGAGCAAATTTGAGAACAAAGAGGTGAATGTGAAGAAATTAAGCAGGTCTTTTGGCTTAAATAAAACAGAAAGATAGATGGGAATGTAGGTAAGAGCTAAGGGAATAGAAGGGCAACTATTTGAAAAGAGAAGTTGGAACAGGAATTTAGGGTAGTTGCAGTAGGAAACTGAATCCAGGGCTCAGATCATTGGCAATAGTTAGGAATAAAGGGAAGTGTGAGGAGAGGTAGGATGAACTAGAAATTGTGGATAAAAGGATAAAAAAAAAAAAAAAAAAAAGGCATGAAAGTTCTTTGTATATCCTGGAAAGAAAACAGACTAAGAGATGGAAGATGGCTTCACAGCCAGAAGGAAAAGGAGGAAATCCGGGAATGGAAGTGATATGTGCTAGCACAGCATTTGAGGAACAGAAAATGAAAGGCAGGGTTTAATATAAATGGAAGGGAACAGTAAAGCACCTACATGATAGCTTAGCACAGGGGAAAGTCTCTGTGCAGTATGGGAGAATTCTATGATGAGAGTAGAATGAGTTGTGGGGTGCTTGTGATCAGCATATGCTGTGAGAGGAAAAGTTGGGAAATAGAAATAAATGGGAGTGTGAAACGGATAGCTAGAAGGCAGAGACAAGAATTTTAATGGGGGGTGTGTGAGAGAGCACAGGAACATACTAATTAGATAAAGGTATGTTAAGAACAATTATCAGTTTTGTATCACCTGCAAAATTGCTGAGAGTGCACTCTGTCCTGCCATTACAAAAGATATTAAATAGCACTGGCCCCAGTGTCAACTTTTGGAATACACCACTAGTGACTGGAATGCCACCAGTGAGTGTCTTACATTGTCATGGAAAGTACTGCAGGGCAAATCACTTTAACTGAATTTCACTGTTGACCCTTAATTACATGTTCCTCATATACTGATTGCTTACCTTTGAATACTTGGCACCACGTAAGTGGTGAATGTTTAAACAATAAGATATCAGCACCAACATGCTGAAAAATCAGACTGTATGTGTCCTAGACTGGGTCTCCCAAATTCATCAGTTGTTTTAGCTATAACAATGGTGACTTGTTGCCTGACTTTGGTGAGTCAATAACTTTATCTAGAGCAGTAGGTGGATGTTATTCAGTAAACAAATCTACATACTAAATAACAACAAAACCCAAATATTGTATATCTGTCAGTTCATGAATGTGGCATACATACTTTACTCACAGAATGGCAGTGTTTCCGTTCAAGTAAAATTTGTATCATAAAGCTTGTGTTTAAAGCAAATAAATTACACATAGACAACTTCCAAACTTTTGTTATTGCAAATTTGATCTCTCTTTCCTGCAAATGCGTGAATGTGTAGAAGGTAGAGGACTGACCTGATGACATACTGTAGTAAACTGAATAGGATTAAAATTGTAGGGTTTGGTGGTAGGATTATAAAATCTAAAAAGAGATGAAGAAGAGATGTATTCTCCTGATTTTCTTACATTTTATATGAGCTGTATCTCTAGACTCCTACAGATTTGTGTTCTGTTATACCTTCTAAATGGACACTAGAAAGCTATCATGTCAGGAATTGTGTACTTTTCCCACCAAGTGCACTGAGTAACTTCCTTACTGTGTACTGTAATAATCAAATTTTTCACATCAGGCCATTTTTCTTCTGTTGCAGTCTTTTGGAGGCAACTTACATATTGTATCAGCAGAGGCATAATTTCTCTTCGCGAATTCTTAACTGGTTTCTCTCTTAGGGCATTAGGTAATGACTAAATGTGATGTCATGAATGGTGGAATTGCTATAGGGTGCTTAAGCAGAATAACATATCTCCCTTTTCCAAATAGAAAAACCTATCTCCCTTTTGCTACCCATTTTTGTCTGCCTTCCATTCTAAGAAATTGTAATTTGCATCTCTTTTTACAGGTTCATGAAAAGTCCTGAGGTTCATTACCTATTGCAGAATATATTTAAGAACTATAATCATGTTCATATGTTGTCCTTTGTGTATTTTGAATAAAAACAAAAATCACATTTGTGCAGTTATCTGCTAATTTCCGTTTAAATGATTGGGAAAATATTCTGTAAATGATTGAAAAATTTAGTTTATTATAGTTAATTAAATTTGTCATCATATTGCAAAGATTTCTCTTAGTTAAAGATATTCCTCTTAATAAGAAATGTTGTTTTAGGAATTTACATATTACCAAAAATGTTAATCTTTTTTAATTTGAGAACTGAATATGAGCCAGCAGTTTGAGCTCACAGCCCAGAAAGCCAACTGTATACTGGTCTGCGTCAAACCAAGCATGACCAGTAGGTCAAATGAGGTGATCCTGCCCCTCTACTCTGCTCTTGTGAGACCCTACTGGGAGTACTGTATGCAGTTCTGGTGTCAATATAAGGACATGAGGCTGTTAGAGCAAGTCCAGAGGAGGGCCACAAGGATGATCAGGGGACTGGAGCACCTCCCGTATGAAGACAGGCTGAGAAAGTTGGGGCTGTTCAGCCTGGAAAACACAAGGCTGTGTGGAGACCTCATAGCAGCCTTCCAGTATCTGAAGGGGGTCTATAGGGATGCTGGGGATGGACTCTTCATTAGGGACTGTAGCGATAGGACAAGGGGTAAGGGGTTAAAACTTAAACAGGGGAAGTTTAGATTGGATGTAAGGAAGAAATTTACTGTTAGGGTGGTGAGGCACTGGAATGGGTTGCCCAAGGAAGTTGTGAATGCTCCACCCCTGGCAGTGTTCAAGGCCAGACTGGACAGAGCCTTGGGTGGCATGGTTTCGTGGGAGGTGTCCCTGCCTATCGAAGGGGGGTTGGAACTTGATGATTTTAAGGTCCTTTCCAACCCTAACTATTCTATGATTCTATTCTATGATTCAAAAAAGCTTGCGTTTCAACTGGGAACAAAACCAATTTTAAGTTTGATAAACAAAAAGCAATCAGGAGGAAAACGCATGACTACAAGATTACTGCTATGAACACCCAAGAGAAATATCCAGAATGAAAGAAAAATAATCATGTCAGCAATAACCAGGTTTGTTACTACGGACAACTATAGACCATTTTCTCAAAACTTAAGTGTATGTATTCTGCTAAAACCAAGTACTGGAAACCTACCTTGAAGAACTGTGATTTAGTTACTATGAATTTAGTTATAAATTTTAAATAGTATTACGTAAAAATGCTGCAGGCATTACTTACACTGATTAGTAATGATCCACAGAGGAAGCATATGGAGACCAAAAGGACTATTTCCATTTATATATGCTATGCAATGTGAGCCTGCAGCATCTGGGTTTCAGCAAGAAGGCGGACTGTCAGAAGACAAGGGGTATCCACTTGTTTATTGCCATTATCTGAAGTCTCAATTCACTGAAGGATTAGTCATTAATAATTTTATGTAAGGTTTTGCTTTCAATAAGAATTATTTTTTTTTTTATGTCAAGGCAGCCAAAATTAATACTAATGAGCTAATTTCCATAGAAATTCTGGTTTACTCTGACAGATGTTGATAAAACCAGACACCTCTTTCAGGCAAGAAGAATCCTGTTAGCAGGATTCCCGGACAAAATAACCACAGAGTTTAAAAACAAGCAGTAAAATAATTAGTCTTCACTGTCATGCTTAAGATTTGCTAACATAAAATAACCTAAGTGATTTTTGAAAGTTAAGAATTCAGAAATGATCAAGTTTTTGGTGTTGCTCTACTTGAACTATAATTCAGTTTTTGTATTCTGACTGCGATTAAAGCATTACTAAAATACAGACTGAAAAATGCATGGCAGTCCTTATGAATCACACCAGAACGTACATAAAGAAGAATCTCTGGGTATTAACAAAAATAATTTTGAAAGATAAGATCTGTTTTAACTGCTTAATATTCAGGAAAACGCCAAGGTAAAAACAAGTGAATGGTATCATCTTTAATATAAACCAGTTTAGTTCTGAAAAATGCAAATCAAAGACCAGAAGCATCACTGGAAAAGTACAGCACAAAGCATTGCTTCTAAACTTCTTGATATATTTCCTGTCTGAGCTTTATGCTAACTTTGTCACTAGACTTCCTGTGGTCCTCTGTGTCTGGGATTCTCTTGTAAAAGATTCCTGAGTGGATGTTTTAGGTTCACAATTTGCTCTGAAAAAAGAAGGCGGTTAATATTACTGGCTCTGCGTAAGCTACTTGCACAAAGATTGTGCCATGTAGTCATTTTCCAATGGAATAAATCAACATAATAGTGATTTTGTCAGACCAAAGACTGAACAAAATACTAATCAAAAAAACCCACATTTGAATCATAGAATCATTTGGGTGGCTTTTAATTTATTAAAAATAAACGTATCTCTTACCAATGGAAATTACGTGATACAAGCATTATTCAATACAACTACCTCAGATTCTTCAAGACAAGTTTTGCCCAGCAAGTGTCGCCTGCATAGGAATGAAGCTAAACCCCTGCTAACGACAAATCCCACTGCCACTAGAGGATAGTAGTCAACCTTCACACCACTAATGAATGTTACTCAATGTCACATTAGGTCATATGGAACTCCAGTGGAAGAGAGAGAGGTTAATAGCTTCAGGCATTTCACAGCACAATGGTTGCACCCATAGGGTTACAGTCTTCAACAGGAAGGCAGTCTATTACAGCCTCTCAAACTCTCCTGTGCTTCATTTGCCCCAATATGTTTGTGTAGAAATATTGAGATTGAGACCTAAAGCTTAAAATAAAATCCTCTTGTATTAAAATCAGAATGTTACCTTCACTTTATAATGGAAACCTATACTGCCTTACTCTCTGCCACTCTGCATTACTCCAGACTTCTTTCAGTTCTTCTTTGAACAGTTCTAGTCTTTTCCAATTCTTTTAATAAACTTTCTACCTGCCCATTCAACCTTGAAGTCTCTCATACTTTTCTAACTTTGACTACAAATCTTTTGAATTACATTTGTGATCCACACATTAAAGGCACCAATTCTGACTATAAAGAACAGACCAAAACCCCTTATTTGCTCTTTCTTCCTCATGCCCACAATACCTTTGAGAACTGCTAACACCTCTTTACCAGTTAAGCCGGAATGAAAAATTTAAAGTAATGAAGAACATGTTAAGCCCAGGGTAGATTGTACCACTTTCAAACTGTCCATTCAGAAATGAAACTTACACCCACTTGACACTTTGTGAGTCTTCTCTCTCAACAGATTTTTTTGTATTTAAAAGAGTAACATTCTTCAAGGTAATATTTTTCCAACTGAACAGTTTCACCTTTAATACATCTGCAGCTTTTCAACAAATAAGTGCAAAGAAACTGTACATTACAAGCCTCTTCCACATACATTTTACAAAAAGAAAAACAAGCGATAAGCTCTATTTTCTCCCTTTCTGCCTTCTGACAGGGTACTCTTTTTTTTTCCCATTCACCCCCAAACAGAACAGCCCACTCCAGTGGCACTGCAAATAGAAGAATCCTGGAGAATCACCTTCCATACACTTTGCTGTCAGATTTTTGCCTAGCTTAATTACATGTCAAACAGCCTGAGGTTTTGGAATGCTCAGGGAGGGGAAGCTAGAACTCTGGAAATTCCATCTCTGTTCCCCCACACTAATGAGGAAAGAAGGTAAATCCACAGTTCAGGAAAAACCTTTGCTTATTACTGTAAAATGTGCTGTGATATTGAAAAGTAGCATTCTGCTAGCAATTACAATAGGTAAATGTAAAGAAAAATAGTCTGATATAATTATGTTAGATTTCGTATATCAATATTTAACTTTCAGTACTTCTACACTGTGCAAACTCCTTTATATTTAATACAAACTGTTCAGATGAAAAAAACACCGACCACATAAGCATTTAAAGGTATTACAGAAAGCTGTACAAGGTTTATTTTCAGCTTCCAAGATCTTGCAACACAGAACATCTTTTGTACCTACGTGTCTCTAAACCAGATTATATTAATCTGACAATATCATCAAAATGACAATATCAACAAAAAAACAATATAAATGCGAGTCTGCACCCACTTCACATGACTAAAAGATCTCTGTATACAGACTGACAGGTAGACAGAAGACTAGTCAAGGGACAACCTGAAGCAGAAGAGCAAGAGAGAGTTACAATGTGAATAGGAAGCACAGGATTTCTTTTACTGAATTAACATCCAATTAGATATTATAACAAGATAATTAGTAAAATAGCTTCTATAGACTCAGTAGTTGATCAAGGACTCTTTGTGCCTTGCACTGTACAAATGCTTAACAAAAAGAAGGGTCATATCCTAGACAGTTTACACGATAAATGATGATAGGTGCTTGAACTCACCTGGGTGGCCTAATGTCAACAAGCAAAGGCTAAATGCCCCTGGTTTTTTGCAACACAAAATCTGGAGTGCTACTGTTTCTCCAGTAGCACTCCAGGAACTCACAGTACATGAGAGGCAAACTCAGTTTTGCTGGTATAATTATTAGCACAAGAAACAAGGCACATGCACCTTGATTCTTCCTATGGAGGTGCCTCCACAGGAAGCCTTTATCAATTGGTGTTGGAAGGGTTCCTAGACAGAGACTCCACCTCTAACTCTGGTGTGTTTAACAGTAATCAATGCACTACTCTTCACAAAAATTGTCTACTCTGCTTTTAAATCCAATTATTCATCTGAATGCTAAAAACATCAGGAGATGCAAGTGCGGAAGTACCTCATTTACTTAAATTGACTGCAGAAGGATTTTGGGGGACACTGTCTGACAAAACCTCCCTCCAGTACATGCTTATCTAGTGCCCAAACCAATATGTCA
>JANHGB010498463.1:0-116521 GCA_026283785.1 Coracopsis vasa
ATAGCTTTTTCAGAGCACTCTGCCTGCTTGAAATGCTGTATCTACCAGCTTGACCAGATTCCTCTTCCTTGTAATCAGCACAGATGTCATACACCACCTTTCTCCTCTCTGGGTCCAAGGCTACGGTGATTTTAATGGGTTTAAAGACAACTTCAGCATTAATAACAGCAGTGTTCATTTATTTCTATTGCTTCTGACAGGTTATGCAGATGTTGCAGTTATTGTAACATTTTGCGTGCTTCAGATATCAGATGTCCTTTGATAATTTTACAAGATGTGTTTTGCCTAATTATTTAGTCCCTAATTAATTCAGGCTGTCCTTGACGTCATGGCAGCACGGGCTGCACATGCTGTGGATTCCCGGGAAGGGATTTAAATTCCTGGGCTTGCTGGGGCTTGCAGAAATAGCTCTTTCTTGCCTCAGATATAAACCAGCAGCATCTCTGTTGTCCACAACCAAACTGGTCCAGGGGTCCTTGGCTTCTGCTTCCCCCCAGCTCTTCCCGGCCCTCCTGGGACAGTGGCTCTTACTGTCCCTTCCAGCCATGGGTGACCCCAGGCAATGACCCTCTCTAGTCCCACCCGTCTCTCCTGGGGTAAATCCTCAGCTTGTAATGCTGGAGGATTTCCCTTGAAAGGGCTTGAGGAAGGGAAAATGTTGTAGACAGACTGAAAAAGTAACCCTTCTTGTGGATTTAATGTGTTAACTGCAACCAGCAGTCAGGAAGTATTGCTTTTGTTGCATTAGTTGGATGGTTCTTGTTTAATGTTAGCAAGCACAGTGGAAGTCCTTAAATTCCTCTTTTTTTGTAGGCTGTTTTTTGTATTTGAGACTACATTATTTAAAAATACCAGCAGAAACAAGTAAATAGTAGAAAATGAAAATGCTGTGGAGGCAGAAGCTAAGAAATTAACGAATTTAACAAATTTAAATGAAGGGAAAAAGTGGAATTTTATTTGGTATTCTTTTTTTTATTTATTTTTAAAGTAATCAGATTTTAAATATTGAAAATGGGAATAGGTAAAAATCACTAAAAAAAAGAAAGCCTCTCCTTCTTATCAGTGAAGCCAGTGCTGTGCTCATGACAAGTTTTTCTGCAGGAGTAAAGTCTGTGTGGAAAGTCACAGCACAGGGCAGCCTGGGTTTTCATAGAGTCATAGAAGAGTTTGGGTTGGAAGGTACCTTCAAAGCTCATCTAGTTCAACCCCCCTGCAATGAGCAGGAGCATCTTCAACTAGATCAGATTACTCAGAACCACATCCAGCCTGGCCTTGAGTGTCTCCAGCGATGGTGCATCCAACACCTCTTTGGGCAACCTGTGCCAGTATTTTTCCACCCTCACTGTAAAGAATGTTGTTTTGTTGTCATTGTTGTGTTGGCCCCTATCAGGGCACCTGTGTGCAAACAAGACTCTTAGCTCTATGGTAATTTCAGGGCTGAGGAACGTGGTAATTACAGTTAGGGAATTGGTATTGCACCAAGTTATTTTCTAATTGTACTGTATGGGACTTGCAGAGTAGAGATTATTTCCAAGCCAGTTACTCCAAGAAGCTTTCTCTAAGCCCTTGTTTGTGTGTTTGGCAGTAAACTGTGTATTTCCCATCTTCTGTATGAGAAACATGCCTTTTGCAGGAGTGTTGGCTCCACAGGGAAGATGAACCTTTCTCAAGCTCCATTCTGGCATCACTAGCAAGGTGCTTTCATGGAGCAGCTCTGAAAATCACATATGCCTTTCACTGGTATCATTGTTGGCCTCTCCTCATTTTATCTTTTTATGTTGGCCCCTCCTCATTTTATCTCTTTACTGTGTCATCCCACAATGGTGCTGCTGCATACCTTTGATGCCAAGCAGGCAATTAATCACAAGTGGAGTATTTATAAGTTTTGGAAATTTGGATGTCTTGCTTATTCTGGATAAAAATCATGAGTAGAGAGGTTAAAGAAACCTAGACTGCTGCCCAGCGAGTCTTAACCAGATTTGGTGGTGAATCTTGATTTCAGCGAGACTTTTCGCAGCCTTTTTGGGAGACGTAGCTCATTTTCTAGAGTAATGCAGAGCAGCTTTTAGATACCCCACATTACAAGGTGATGCAGTTGATGCTGTGTCTGTCCTTCATTCCTGTTTTCTCCTGACAATCCAAAACCTGCTTTTTTTCAAGTTAGAGAAAAGTTGTGCCAGTTGCTTCTCAATTTTTAATTTGTTCATGCTTTATAGTAGCATTACATGTCACATACTGTTGATGGTAGGTAGTACCCTAAGTCATATAGGGTCATAGGACAACTCTGCTGCGCGCTGTGCTGGGGGCACTGAGGGCATGGAGCTCACTTGTAGCATCAAAAGAAGGTTATTTCTCTGTCTTGCTTCTCAGTTTCCTGGGTTTTGTTCCAGCTAAAGACTCTCAGATAGGCAGTGTGGGTGGCTTGATTAAAAATGAGGTCTGTGCTCTGTTGTCTAGTCAGTAGGCTGTTCTCCTCAAGTCGCCCTTGAGTAAAAGGAAATGAAGGTGGTTGTGAGCAGAAACATTATTTTATGAGTAAGGAAAATTGTCCAAATCATACTTATCAAGTTTGTTGCTTTTTTGGTCAACCTGAAGCACCATGTATTTTTTTAAAGGCTGAAATTACTCAAAATAACTGGATTTGTAGTTTTGAAAGTCAGTTCTAAAGTAATTTTGTGATCATTCTGCTGACTGAGACAGCGGCATGTTATATTTCTGCTCCTCTTGTCCCTTAAGACCTTCATAAAATGAGATCTTCTACCTCATGAGCCTGTCAAAATGACTGCATTTTAAAGTAAATATGAAGACATCAGTGAACATAATTTTCTTTGAGTTCAGTCTTCACCTAATGGCTTTGACAGAACATCCAGTTGATTTTGCACTAGGCTTCTGCAGCAATCTATCCTAAGGAAATTACTGGGGATGATCAGATTTCTTTGTTTGTGAGCGATGAATGCTGCTGAATTGCCTGCTTTCTCCTTGCTGGTGTGGTCACACGCTGGGGTTGGCTTTCCAGAGAGCTTGCTGCTAGGTTGCACAGAAGTAGAGGTCCTCCACAGCGAGGAATATCTGCCTTGGTGTCCTTCACCCAGGCTGGCATCGCAGGTGGGTTTAGTAAGACATTGGCTCTCTAATTGCATATTTCCTGGATAGCAGTAGGTGCAAAACCTCAAAGCCTTTTCTTGTGTAGGTTTGGGATCATTCCTTCTTGCTCTGCCAAAAAGCCTTTTATTCGTGCTTCCAGTTTTTCCAGCACATTGCTTTCCTTACCAGCAGTGCTTTGCATGAACTAGCAGAGAAGCTGATGTGAGCTCTCTTGCCCTGGAAATGTCTTGCATTGACTAGCATTTGTGCACTTATGGGTGGTGGACCAGTTGTTTGGAGTTTACCATTTCCTTAAAAGAAATGGTTTAAAGCTGAGAAGAAATGGAGAGAAAGCTGCTTCTCTTAAAGAAAAAATAAACCCAAGCATTTGTGTGCACAAGAAGCAAGAAAAGTGGAATAAGAGGGGAAAGAAGAAATGAAGCAATATCCCTTGCTAGCTGGGAGCAGGGCTTATGCAGCAAATCCTGACCAGGGCAAATTCTCTTCCTCCTTTTCACTTTAACACAGTAAACCATTCTGCCTTTCTCTCTGCCCAGATTGGTCCTCCTGCAAGAACTGTGTTCTTGCCTAGTACAGAACACAAATATGTAAAATTACTCAGTTTTGGTAGGTTTAGAGTAAAAAAAGAATATTCTGAACAAATCGGTACAGGGACTTTGATCTCAAACTGTTGTACTCTTGGACTTTAAAAGCAGTAATTTTGGACTTCAAGTTTCAGTTTAGACTTAAAAGCAAATGTTGTTTAACCTTAAAAGTAATAAAATGGAGCACAGATTTGCTACCTAGCATCTAATATCGTTGCAGAAGGCATATGTTTTGCAATAATGCTGGGTTTTTTTTTAAGTTTTCTTTTATCTTAAAATAGTCTTTTTGAGTAAATAGTTTAATCAGAAATGTTGGCAGTATAACGCAGATTTCAGTTTCAATCTTCCTATTTTGTGTTTTCGGTGGAGAAAGATTTTATAACCGGTTCAGTAAACTGTTTCATGCTTTCATTACAGATATCACTGTATTTTAAAACATCAGACTGGGTTTTCTTAAAAATCTAGCAAACGTAGTCATTTCCCACAAGAGGTAGGTTCCCATTTTCTCCAGGTCTGTACTTTATTGCACTAAACCTAAGGAGGCTTAATGCAAGCTCATCTATGCCATTCCCAGACTGACTCAGGGGTGTTACTAGTGCTGGTCTGGGCCAGTTGAGCTTTGCTGGACTTTTGACCTTATTAATCTTCCTGCATATCCACAGGGCAAGCATTTAGCCAGGAATGCATCCCATTTTAGAGACAAAGCCCCCGCCCCCATATTTACTGCTGCAATTTCAAGAGCACTAAGTTGCTTTGCATCAGTATCGCACAATCACCAAACCAGTTTTCCAGGAGTTGAAAGACTTTATCTTACTAGTTACTGAGGTATTCGTTTCTTGTTGCAATCAGTTGTTAGGCAGGATTTGCAGACACTCCTGAAGGTTGGGAAAAACTCCGTAGATGCCATACACTGATTTTCCATCCTCTGCGTAAATCACAGACTTAACCATGTAGGTTGTGCTGCCCAACCAGGTATTTAAATCCTCTCAGCTGTAGACAGTATGCCCCATTTAAACCCTACATGTCATGGCATGTTGAAATCTTGCATAGGTGTATTTTTATATCAAAGAAAAAAAAACCACAAAACACAAACCTCTTTTGAATGTTTCCATTCTTTCTTTAGTGACTATGAAAGGGGATGTTTCAATGGGAGTCTTTGCATTGGGAGTTTCTGGGTTAATGAGATTGAATAAGGAAACCCTCGAATATATGGGTAAAACATGTTAGCAGCAATTATAAATTTAGATACTTTACTAAGTATCTTAGTGATCTGCTTTATCAATGCTTCTACTTATTTATCTTTACTTTCTGCTTCCATGTTATTCTCAGTGCCATTCTGAAAATCAGGAATGCAAAGAAAAGCATTGCTAGAAAAAGAGAAAATGTTTGGGTTTTTTTATTTGTTTTGTATTGTTATTTCCATGTCTTCTTTCTGTTTTTTATCATCCATTAAATGATAGGAGCTGAAAGGCCCAGTAATTTATGAATTTTGAAAAAGCCTTTTTCAAATAACATGGAATTTAATTCTGCATTGCCTTTGGGGAATATTTTTTAAAGTCTGTGGCTAATTCTTGTTGATTTCAGTGGGAAATAGAAGCTTAAATGCCTTTTAAAAATCTTTCTGGTAGCACTTAGTGCACTTTACAAGTTAGTGGGATTTGCGTGCTTATGTCATTGAAGTACTTTTGACAGTCACATTTAACAGCTTCGGGGGCAGACCCATCTTTGGAAGCTATGGGGATTTGTTTTACTAAGTTGCTTAGGCGCTGCTGATAACCTGAAATGATTGTGGGTTTCCTATTTAAAACAAATTAAAGTCCCCTTTCTTTGTCTGAGAATCATTTTTCACTGCCTTTTCTATTTCATGGTAGAAACCATGACAGAAGAAGCTACTTTTACCTATAGTGATATAGAAATTTTAATTACAGAGACCAAAGAGAAGAAAAGCATTTTACTGTTAATACAGTGTGTATTACCACTCCTTAGGCAAGCAGGCAGATCAATTCTTATCTGACTTTTGCACTCAGATTGATCCAAGGCTCTTCTGTGAGGCTGGTTGCAGCCTGTTTGCTGTGAAAGTGTGATCCTGCCCCCTGTTCAGCTGTTTAAATGTACAGAGGCTACTGCTGAATGCCCAGGTCAAGGTTTGTATCTGCAAAGCCTTTTATGCAGAAAATTATCTGGTTTCAATTTTAGGTGCAGTTGCCAGCTTGATATGCACTTTTTCCATCCTTTTTTTTTTAATTATTATTTTTTTATTTGCATGAACCGCTACTTCTGGGATAGGAACAGCAGTAAATCTCATAGCAATATGTTTGAGAAGGGTTTCTTTGGCAAAAAGCTGGACGTACTTTTGGGAGAAGGAATGGTGCCTCCTATGGGGAATTTTTTCTGCTTAAGAGTTGTCTTGGGTGAATGTTATTCCTTCCTAAACCAATCCTTATTTATCCTCTCCTGTCTGTTTTCTGTGTATAACCTGCTTTCCTGGCTGCTGACAGGGTCCAGCCAGAGAAATCATTAAAAATAGGCTAGATGGGAGATGGGTCTTTTAAAAATCTACCCCTAATGTTAGAGCATTTAAAGAAATATGACTGAGAAAATTTACCAGCTGTAAGTGGTGATATAGATAATGACTATCATTTTCCACCTCCATTAATCTTCCATTTGGGTTCATTGAATACCTCAAGACAGGGTTAAAGCTAAGCGTGTGCCAACCCTGGATTACACCATCTCTTTGAATCACAGTCTTAGTGTGACAGTGATTTTAAACTTACTAGAAGGCTCTGAGTGCCTGTAAAAATATTTCTAAAGCATTGTTTTCGTGGAATAGAGGCGCACCAAAGAGATACTGCAGTTGGCTTCATGTGGTGCATCCAGAGAGGGGCTGAAATTTCCTGGTGGTTTGCAATTAAAAGAACATTATAATGATAAAAGCTGAAACAATCTAAAAACCAAAAAAAACCCCATAAAAATAGTGAAAGAAATTCAACCTAGAAAGCCTGCTTTGGCTCCTAGGAGAATTTTACAGTTGTTACACCTTAAATTGAGAAACAGTTGTTACGCCTTAAATTTAGGAATCAAGAATTTGTTTTCTGAATACTGCTGCCAGCTAGCATGCTTGGAGATGCCGTAGGGAGGCTTAGGGATTCACCTGCTAAATTTAGCTTTCTCTGCTCCTCAAGACTTTTGCTTTGCTTCTCTCTCAAAGCATCTCTGTGGAGTTTTTCCTGTCTTAAAATGCAAGGTGATGTAGAAGAGATAACATAACCCTCTTAAGCACACATACACACTTACCCTACCTCTCACCAGCACTATTTAGAGAGATCCTCCAGACACTGCTGGTCCCTCCGTGGGGTTTCTTCAAAGGGAAAAACTTTCAGATACTTAAATAAATACTTTCTTTGAAATGGTTGTAAAGATAGCAGCTTCTGGAGCAAAGCCCAGCTTTTGCAGGAGTCTGTTGGACAGGTGTGAGAATCTGTGGGCTGCTGGCCAATGTCAATCCAATACGTTAGGTCTGCTGGCCAGTGTAAACCCAATAGAGCATCTGTGAGGTCTTGCAGCTTTGAAGTGTGGGGAAGGAGTCTTGCCAGCCCCAAAGAAGGGGCTCTGAAGGTGGAAAAAACTACAATTAGTTCAGGAAGGATTCGCTGGCTTGATGTTTCACCATGAGATACTGCCAGCATCTCTGTGAAGAGGCTGTTTGCTGCTGTGCTGAGGGTCCTGATTTCTCTTAACCGTTTTTAGAGTCTCAAGTAAATGTTCAGTGAGTGACTTTATAGCACTTCTGGTTTATCTTCCAGACTGGTGGCATCAGTTTGATTGCTGTGAAATCTCAGTGGATAGCAAAAGTGTGTTTTAAAGTAGCAAAATGCCTTTGAATTTAATAGGAATATGAAGCTGTATTGCTGAAGGCTAAACTACATGCTGGCTTTAGAAAACAGGGCAGATGTCTGTTCTGTTCTGAATTGGTCCCAAGATGGTATAAATTCCCAAGGGTGGCTATTGTGTTTATTGCTAAGGTGGATGATGAGTTCACGTGTTATCTATCTTGCCCTGGGAGCCAAAGACAATGTGTCCCTCAAGGGCTGGCTTCAACTCTTCCTTCCCTGCCATAAAGCTTTGGAGCTGAGCACAGACCTGAGATCTTTCCTGAGTTGGGATGGGTGATTCTAGCTAAATCAGACTCATGTCTCAAAAAGTATCACTTGGCCACACTCCAGCTTTTCTACAGCAGTGAGAATTTCGAATCAATCTGTTAATTTTGATGTACTGGTACCTTGCCTGTAGTGGCATGAGCTTTATTGAGTGAGGTTGCTTTTGACCTTTCCAATGATTCTTCTGGTTGTCATTATCCCATCTGGGTGAGTGAAGGAGTTGACGGCCTTGGCAGATCACCGGCTGTGCTTTCTGCTCCATTTGGAGACAAGAGATGCTTGCACTGAGATGGCTTTTCATTTCTGCTGTTCAACTTGGGTGGCACTCTGCTCCCGAAGAGTTGATACAGTAAGTCTTTGCTTAGGTCTGTAGGTTCCTAAACTCATGTGCGATGCATCATCAGGATGATGCTAGAGGAATCTGTAAAAGGGTGCTTGCTGTGCAGGTATGCATTTCTTATTTGTCTCCACCATCAAATAAAGTGCAATATTTTAATATATTTTGCATTGATGCTAACCATCTGGGTGGATAAATAACGCAATTTGTACTGTAATTTTTCCTCCTAAGAAGTAATAAACCTCTTTGGTTTAAATACAGTTCTCTTTTTGTGAGTAATTTGAGTATCAGCTGGCCCTGTTTTTATTACTGTCCTCTGGTTTACTGTGAAAAGAGGTGGACACCTGAATTTTGGCGTGTCTTAGATTTGAAACTGCTTTGCTTTCGCATGGAAGATGGTGATGGTTCTGTTAGACAGATGCTATTAAAGCTTATTTGTTCCTCAAAATGGATATATGGACAGCTGCTCTTTTCTTCTTCATGTCTTGGCCAATATTTAGAGAGATGTATTTGTTATGATCACTGTCAAAATATCTGATTATTTGTCTTCTATAATAATAATCATAGTAATTATGATTATTATTTCTTAATTTTAGTTCAGTGTTCTGTTCATGTTTTTGGATGGCCTAACATGACTCATGAAGTGTCAACAGAAAATTTAACTTATAACCAATGAGGAAATAATACTACTCTGAAATAGAAATTTGAGCATCTCTAGCTATAGGACGAGCCATTTCTTGTCTACTTGCTTGTTTTGACCTGCTTGCTGTCACAGCTGAGCACCTCACAAATTTTGGCGTGGAAATTTTCCTGTTATGTTGGTTTACAGGTGAGGAGTTGGGGCAAGGTGATACACCAAGTCATGTAGGTACCCTGAGTACATCAGAGAATTTGGCTCCCTTCTCACTTGGCTGTGCACCTCCTGAGCCATGGAAATTTTATATATAGTTGTAACATTAATGTAATGTGGTGCTCCTGGTGGAAAGCACAATTGCAAAGCAATGCAAGAGACCTGCACAGTTTTAGCTTAATTACTTGAGTGCAGAGAAACCGAGGACTTGCCTCCCTTGCAAGGCTTGGGGTACAAGGATTAAAAAACATGAACGAGAAAGAGTGTCTTTGTGCTTCCCCAGGGCTAACAAAATACTGAAAAATGTTGCTACCTTCTCACTGGTTTTTAGTCCCCTTGGCTTTCTAGGAATCTTTTTGTTGGTATGCAGGTTAGCAAGTTGTACTCCTATCCTTAAGCCTCCCCCTGTTAAGGCATAATCATAGTTGTTTGTATGTGAAGTTTTCTGAGAATTTTCTTTCCCACTTAGATGTTATACCTGCTGGATCTGGTAATTTCTTTTTGAAAATTTTATCCATTTACACATGTTAAAAGGAAATGTTGTTGCAAGATGTGTGTTTCTTAGTAAGCATGATTCTATTGTTGTTGTTGTTTTTTGTTGCTCATGAAAGTAAGTGAAAAGCTGCTTAAGCTGGACCTGAGTCTCTATGTACAATAGAAGTCCTGTTGGATCTCTTCACACATCCGTGCAATAAAATAGTTTTTTGTTTTCCTTTAGATACTTTTGTTCCTACACTCGGAAAAGATAAACAAGTCATTGGGATTTCAGCAGCCCTCAGAGTCCTTAAGGAAAGGAGAAAATTATGGAGGCACAGGAGGGAAATGCTATGACCTGAAACCTGCTCAATTGTTGAGCAGAACCTCCCAGTGAAGCTTGTTGCTAACCTTGCTCTGCTGGGAAAACAGCTTTTGCAGATATCTAGGACATGCACAAACTACCGTGAGCCAGGAGGACAGGGACGAGGACAGAGAGGGCTTGTTCCCATGGCAGGTCAGCTTAATTGCTGGCTAATGATGCTGTGTGGGTGAGCAATGTTGATAAGGGAAGATCAAAGAAACAAGATTTTAAGGTCACTGCCACTTTACCAGCTCCAAGCAAAAACCTTGGCACTAAGCAAGGGCTTCTGTTTTCAGGACTACCTGTGAAATATGCTGTATTTTTTTCCGCTTTTGGTGAAGGTTGAGCTGGTGGGTACTGGTGGAGGGTTAAATAAACCCTTCCCTGCTTTGCAGACCTGAAAGGCTGAGACATTTCTCATCTAAACTCATTTGTTCAGGCCCATTTTAAAGGTAGTTTTGTGTATTGAACAAAACTGTAATTCCCAAAATTCTAAGCTCAGATGACTAAATCTGAGAAGTCTGCTTTTTGATGTCTTAAGCAGGAATGATTTGTATCCAGGGAGCAAGTAGTCTAGAAATGCATGTATTTAAGTCAGGTATCAGTGAAAAATACTGATTGTGCTGTGCTGGACAAGAGACCAAAATGCTTCATATCTTGGACCTGTACATAGACTGACACCAGTGTAAACTAGAAGGTAGCCTTTTTTGGTGGGTACTAGAGATGACATGCAGGAAAGGAATGTTTGCTTGATAATTTTAAAATCCCATGTGCACATAGCTGAGGCATAATTATGATAAGAATCTTGAAACTTTAATAAGCATGAAGCATGTATTTGTACAAGATGGGCAACTTCAAACACCCATGTTTTAAGGCAAAAGCTATTTCCAGAATATATCTTGTTCTTGATCTGCTGTGTAAATATAATTTGCAGTTTGAAATATAACATTTTTATAAATTATCATTCTAATTGCCAATAATTGGCAACAATAATCCTGTTGCCAGTGTGCTGCTGTCTTATGCAGAACACTGCCATGACACCTGACTTGCTAGAAGTTTTTAATGTGAAGATAAAGTTGCTGTTGAATTGCATCTTGTGGTCACTGCCTCCTGCAGTATAAATACACGTAATGATGTTGTTTAATGTGACACATCCTGTTTCACCATATTGACATTTCCATTTTAATGCACTATACCTGATGGTGAGGCTACCTTTAATGTGTGCCATGAACATAAAAATCATCAGCAGAAAAGAAAAACAGCCCACTTGAAGAAGTGATATCTAATTTAGCATTGTATTACTTCTGGGAAAGTTTTATATGTGAGGAAATGTTGCAGTTTTTCAGAGCATGCACCAAACCTCAAAATGTGTTCTGCAGCCACCATAATTAAATGGTGATTGGGCTGCGGAAAAGATGCTGCTTCTCCCAGGGGGAGCATCACTGCTTCTCATTCATTTAGGCTATGGCTGTTTTAAAGGAGATGCAGTCACACAATGTTGAGGTTAGATTATGCAGGGCCATCACTTAGGAGCTGAATTTTAAATAGGTTTTTTTAAACTTTTTTTCAAATAGGGTTTAATATCTTCAACCTGAGATATGGAGGGAGGAGAGGGAATGTCTCTGGAGATGCTAGGGAAATAGACCTAGAAAGGGCTGGGGTGTTTGGGGAATAGTGCTTCCAATAGAGGGAAGTGCAGCAAAGTCGACTGTTTTCAGCAGGGAGCAGAGTTAATTTTGTTACCATTTTTTATTTAGCTGTAAAATTTTAGAAAACAGAGGGTTAAAAACGTAAGATTCTACATTTTTTTTTTTTTTTTTTTTAGTATTCCTGAAGACTACTGCGAGAGTTCTAACTTATAACACAAAATTTAATAGACTTTTAGTGCATAAGGTAAAATGCCATCCTTGGATGTCTTGCGAGAAATAAAATCATATTGTCAGGGTATTCTTCTGTGCCAAGCATCTATTTCCCCCCTGCCCCATGGGCGCTATGTTTGTGTACTGCAGTTGCACAGATTAATTGGAGCTTCATTTTGCCCCCCAAAACCATCCACATCTTCTTATGGACCCTCGATGAAGTAAATTCATAACCTTTTCTTTTGCTCAGAAGCAGCAGAGATTGTGCTTTGGCAAGTGTAAATAAGAAGTGACATGTTCGGCAGAAGTGGCTCTGAATCGGCCCTTGTCTCCCATTGTGTCCCTTGCCAATTAAAGGTCATTTGCAGGGCATAGCACTGGGGACACAGGGTCTAAGCCTATTGTCCACACATTAATGTCCGCTGAGATCAGAGGCAGCTGAAAAATTTGGGGGCCAAACCTAGCTCTTGTATGCTGGCAGGATGAGGGCAGGGCGATGTTGGGAAAGGCACACGAGCATTCCTGCCTAACGATGCATGGCAGGCACCGTTGCCTAGCTCTGCTTGATTTTTCCCTAAGCTATCACTGCTTCTATTCCATTCCTTTGTGTCTCATCAGTGAGATGCTCTTTGGATCAGGGACTCCATCTTCCTGTTGGTATTGCTGTGCCAATGAGATCCTGAAGATGCTGGGATAGTAACAGCAGACCCACTTTCCAGTAGCATGGAACCCCAATGGTTTCTTCCTACAAAGCGTTCCTTTGAAGGATGTCAGAGGGCTTTAAAAGCAGTCAAAGTTTGAAGGTTGTGGTGCCCTTGTTGGATGAGCTATTATGGTCTTAATTTTAAATGTGGCAGAACCAAGTGGAGAGGTGCCTTTGCTTCAGCACATTGAAGTATTTCTGCCAAATTTGGGGGTGGATATGCCATGAGAGCTTAACATGGTGGTGTGGTCCAAGCAGTACCCAGTGCCAAACTGTGCCGGTGCAGTGATTTACCCTAGCTGGGAAGAGTGGCCCTGTGTGTGGGCATCTGCTCCTGCGTTTTATTATTTTGCTTGCTGTCAGGTTCCTGCGTTTTCAGTATTTCTAGTGTTGTTATTTACCATTCTGACAATATTAGAAAGCAAATAGTGAAAAATTTGCTTCTCCACTGGAACCCATGTGCCTTTTTGGAGGCTCAATACATAAGAACAGTGGAAATCAGCAGCTAAAATACAGTCACTGCTACACTGCATATGTTTATCCATAAATTACCATTGCTAAAAGCAAAAGGATAAAATAGGTTTGACAGGGAGGGATAATAGATCTAGGATTGGAATTAGGAGTTTTCTTAAGTGTAACACAGAGGTAGACATCAGAAGGCTTTCCTTTGAACATGCAGGATGAGTGAACTCTGACTGCAGTGTTTCTATAGTTTAATGTCAGGCTTGAGCGCGATCTTTTGAATTTGTAGCCGAGACAGAAGAAGTAATGGTGCAAATATGCCAGGCAGCAGAATTAATAACAGGTGTTAAACCGTATTTCAAGAGATGCCACTACTCGGAAAGCATATTTCTCCAGCCTCTTCAAGCCTGCATTGTTTTGTAGGGGCTTTATTTCATGTTGGGCATGACAATTTGATAGCAGATTTCTTCATCCTGTATTCTCTAGGCAACTTCTCAGTGTTGCTGACATATCTTGTGGGGTTTTTTTTTATCATGAATCACATGTTTGTTTTTTTATAATTCTGGTGCAGCTCCTGGAATTAGAATATTTAGTTCTAATTTCAGCATTCATTAAAAAAATAACTTTCAGTGCAAAAACCCAGCACCCAATGTCAGCAAAGGTGTACTAAAGTCTTTGTAAAGATATGCTGATGAATCTCTCTTGTTCTCCAAGTAACAATACTGCCCAGGGGAGTGAAGGAGGCCAGGGACTGAAGATGCTTTTTAGCCATAGGTTCCTGCTTCAATTTTGTTGTAGTCTAATCAGTGTTTCCTCAGAGAGACATGATGAGCTGATGAGGCACCTGCAGAAATTAATGTCAAGGCAACTTTTTCTTCCAGGTCTGAGTTGCATCCCAAGGTGAAGCCCTGGTTTCTTTGGAAGGATTGCCAAATTCAGAATGACTTGAGGCAGTTAGAATAGCACAAACAGGTTTTTTTGCACTGCTTGCAGGTACAGCATTATAGCGATTGACAAGAGAGACACCACAGGCAGTACTGAATTCAACTGCTGCAGTAGGAAATACATGGTTTAGTAGAATGAATCCTAAATGCAAGAAAAGAAAACTGACATAATGGTTCTGCAGAGGTGCCCTTTACCCTACAAGTATGTCATGGCCAGGTTTAGGCATAGCTTGTCCTGTGAGCAATGGAGCTTGCAGTGTGCTAAATCCTTCCCAGCACTTCATGTGAGGGTCCAAACAGCTGGACAAGGGAGCAGAGCCAGATGCATCCCCCAATGGGTGTCTCTCCCTCCTCCCCTCGACCAGGAGTGCTGTCCTGATTTATGATGCCCGCCTCTGAGTTCAGCATCAGCATCACTTGTGTCTGCTATCTAATTTCTCATGCTTGACAGTTTCATGTGTGAGCTGGCTTTCCACTTCTTGATCCAGCAGACTTCTTGGTTTATTGCTTACATAACAGAGTCTTTTAATTGAACTTATATTTGTTTGGATAACAGCTGTTAGTGCAGCATGAATCTTCGTCACGTTTGCTTGTCTTTTGCAGAGTTCATATACAATCCCCAAAGTAAGTGCTCTGAAACTGGAAGCTTGTTTCCCCTTGAGGGGAAAGGCAGCTGCTTTGGAGTATGGTTGTCTTTTTTCTTATGCCCATCCAATGCCTTGCATCATCAAGATCTTGACCCATACGGGAGACACCAATAATAGGGCTGTGATTTTTTTTTAAATGTAAATGGAATATTTACATAAGGAAAATCTAGTTGTAGTTATTTTTAATACTCTCGAAGAAGTGAGGTAAGCAAAGGGACAATGGCTGGTGGAAACCCTGGGAGAAAAGGGAGTTGCATGGTTGGATGTATCCACTTTGCATGTCAGAGGACCAAAGTCTCCCATGGAATAAGCAGTTCCCCTTGTCACAGAGTCTGGGTTGAAAGGCCTTAAGACCTTGAGAATTACTGACACAGGAAACATGGTAACAGTACTGGAAAGGGATAAAAGAAACAGGACTGTAGTAATTCAGTTAACAATATGTTTGACAGAATACATTCATAACTCTTTCTACTTGGGGACACAATTTGCTAGCTGTATTATGCCAGTAGAGATAACCCTTAATTCCTTTCATATCCTGTTTTTGAATCATTTTGTTAAACAAAGGCCTTTGAGTCCTCCTTTGTTGCAGAGAACAAATGGTGAGATTTTGGGGACTGTAGCTACTTTTGTTATTCACAAATTCCAGAGCCTTTCAAAATTCTTCATCATTCACATTCTGGGCTTCACCACACAATCATTCATTATGTCAGCAGCTGCCCGGGGAGTCTCACTTCAGCTCATTCAGCCAAATAATAAGCACTGGGACAAATGCTTCTGCATTAAAATAATAATAAAATAATAAATAGAGGTCCTTGCATGTGCAGAACAATATGCCTATCTTCTGCTTTTGACACGGCACTGCCTGGAAGTCAGTGATCAGTTTAGCTCAGCATCTGTGTTGAAATGAACCTGGGCATTCAAGAAATTATCTTCTTCCGAAGGATGTTTCGATATGGCCGAACACTTACATTCTGACCAATTTCTGGACATGTTTTAAACATATTCTCTTACTTCTCAGGCATCTTATTTATATTCCAGTCATTTGACAGGAGGATTTGAGGTGCTAACCTGCCATGCCTTTGCAGGTATATTAGCATATATGTGTAGACTTTTGGAGATAACGCAGCTCAGCAAGTAAAGTGGTTATTCGTGATGTGGAAGCAGGATTTCAAATGAGTGACCAGCACTGTGAGTTTATGTTTTTTGGTGCAACCATTGTGTTTTTCCTAGTGAGTGTATCCAAGGAGCTAATAATAATGTGATGCTTCATTCTTCCTGTTTAATTAGGATAAGGTATGTAATTTACAAAATAAAGCGGGATTATTCCATCTATCTCCTGTGCAAATAGTTTGCTTTAGCTTCCTGCGCAGATGTATGCAAATGTAAATGTCCCATCTGAGTGCAAGGTATCAGTGCTGCAATCTCCCTGGCAGCTGGCTAATCCAAGCTGGCTTTATGTAGATGTCATGCTGTCCCACAATCTGAAGTGATGATATACCATGCCTGTTCATCGCCTCGTTCATCTAAGTAGAATTTACGTGCTGATTCAGCTTAGCAAAGGAAAACCGCCTATGGCTTTTCAGGAACCTTTTTATATAGCTTCGTATATATAGCATGTATAGCTTTTTATGCATCAGCCAGCCTGTGCATGAGGTTGCCACCTTTTGATGAACTCTTCCTGCCTACGCAGACGGTGCCACATGCAACTGAAAAACGCTATTGATTGTGTGGAAGCAGCTCACTCTGTTAGGGGAAGTAATTTAGATGTTTATAGGAGATGTGAGGAAGAAAATTTACTTGTTCATTTACCTATTTATTTATTTATTTAGGCGAGCATGAGGACTGTATGAAAGCAAAGGCATGTTCCCAAAGGGTGATATAAGCCGATTTTAAGACTGGGTCTGAAAAGGTTCTGTAAGGATTTTCTCTCTGGGCATGAATACAAGGTCTGCACAAAGGTTTCTCGTTGTCCTACCCAGCTGGCCTCACTCCTTACACTGCAGAACAAAAATGAAAGGGAGAAGAAAAGCATTTAAATTGTGTTTGTGGCTGCTGTTCTTTTTGGTGAAGCACAAAAAGCTTGTATTTTCAAATGACATAATTTGTTTTTAAATAGTAGGCCAGCAACAGAAGCCACTTGTAACCTGCCATCTCCTCTGTCCCTTGCAGATGGAGGCATTGCCTTTCCAACCTGAAGCTAAGCTTTGATCCGCACAGTCTCCACCATTTCTTACCATGACTATGCTGTGGCCACTTCATAGTTATGGTCAAGCCCTTTCTTAGCCTTCTTAGCCTGTGCCTCCTGTTAAACACAACTGCCAGTTATTTACCCACATGATTTGCCGGATTATTTTTTTTTCTGATGGTGGTGGTGCTGCAGATCTGAGCTTTGTAAGCTCTTGTGGGACTCTAAGCCCAGATGACAGGCTTGTCCCAGCCTCATGAACTGCATTCCTAAATTGTCACATAGGGAAGAGCCTTCTCCTCCCTCCTTCCACACCCTCTGTACATGCAGTTTGGCTCTCACGCTTATTCCTTCCATTTCCACACCTCCTTACTCCCTATCTGCAAAGGATGCTCTCTGCTGAAGCATCTCAAAAGGGTATGGTTTTGATGATTTTCAGATGGCTCTGGCCCCAGCACCCATGTCCAGCAACTCCAGCCTGGATACTGGTAAAGTAGCTCTTAGTCACTCCCTGGCTTCTTCACCTCATACTCATTTGTCTGCTCAATCTTTACTTTTATGAGTGTTTTTCTGTTCTCTGGGTTTGTACCTTTTACCATGGTGCTTGCATATGAGGTGGGGAAAGCCCCTTTTTCTCCTGGCACTTGCCTGGAGGAGAGTTGGAGAGGTAGTGTGAGTAATGCTTCCTCTTGGTTGAAGTCAGTGCTGGGCTTCACCAGTAGAGATAGGCAAAGGGCTCTTCCAGCAGTTCTTCTTTTGGGAAGCCTTTGTGAGTCTATGCAAAAATCCCCTCCTATCTTCTCCAGGACACTCAAGGCACATTGCAAAGTGAGATGGGCTGTAGTCTGCATGTTCAAATCTAAACGTGTTTTGCACTAGAGCTAGATATGTTCGGTACAAAAAAGAAGAAGGTAATAGATTCTGAAGAGGAAAAGTTCCTTTGCAAGTTTTCCAAGTAATTTTTTTTTCAGGTTTTGCATATGAGCTCCCTAAAAAATGGAAGCAATGCCTGTTTGTGCCATAGCTTCCCAGACCTTGTCCAGCACCCTGGTGCAGTTTCAGTGTTGTATTGGCTTGGCAGAGCCTCATGCATACACTGTCTGCAAAGGCAGAGCGATATTTTTATGCTGAGTGTTCAGTTCACATTTTCAAAGCTGGGAATACAGGCTGGACATGAAGAGTAATGCCTGATCCCCTTAGTCTGAGTTCCTCAACTGCTGAGGCCCTCTTTGCAAAATTAAACACAAGTCCGAGAAGAAACATCTATATGCAGTAGTTACACAAGTTATGTAGAGGCTGTGAGGACAAGCATATTTTCTGCTGACCTGTCCTCTTGGCAAGCAGTTTACTTCTTGTACCTGCTGGTGAACACCTCTGTTTGGATCAGATGAATAATTTCCTGATTCCTCTTACTACATTGGCTCAATCTCTGCTGACTATAAAAGGAGCCTGTTGATTATTTAGGCTGCTGATAGCTCTGTTTTAGTCATGAGCCCTTGGGCAACTGAATCTTTTGACTCGTTGTCCCTGGAACACCAGGAAAAGAGGCAACTGTTCCAACAGCCTGCAGCTCTTCCACCCCAGGAGGTGGAGAGGCAGTAGGTGTGGAAATCGGAGCACCTCCTATCCCTCCTTGAGAGGCCTGTGTGGAGCCAAGCTCCCTCCTTCAGCGTTTAACCTGCCCATGGAATACTCACCCTGAAACCTGTTTAGCATATCCCAAAATTTGATTTTCCCTCGGCAAACCTACCTGTCAGTCAGGACTGTGCTCACAGATCATGTAAGAAAGTTTCTCTATTCACATACCCTCCAAGGTTCCCTTTCTGGGGTTCCTTGAGAGGGTCTGGGGTTACAATGCCATATCACACAAAATACAAGAGTGGCAAAGAATGCAGCAACTTTCCCATGAATTAAAGTTATTATCAGTGCAGGAGTAAAGAACATACCTGCCAGTCGCATTACTAGAATGGACATGCCATAAGCATGCAAGAAATAAAGTCTTTAAAGACATATAAAGACAACTGTGTTAAAATCCATACCTGTTGGGTGACAGCACAGCACATGAATTTCAGAAAGCTGAGAGCTGCCAGAGAAATGGTTGAGCACAGGGCAAGGGTGTGGGGAGGAGGGAAGAAGGAGCGAGAGTTACTGGTAGCAAGTCCCCTGGATTTCCTGCGCTTCAGCATCCCTTTTCCCTGACAAAGGCAGCAGCTGTTGCTGCTGTGCACAGATGTGGCAGAGTCCTCCAGGTAGGGAAGAGCTGCCACTCTGTCTGAGGAGCAGCTGCTCCTAAATTGTTATTTTCCTCTGCTATTTCCCCCAGCTCTGAATCTCACTGATACTTCCTGGTATGGTGTCTGCCTCTTCCAGCCTTATCAGCATACTTTTTTGCTTGTCAGGGAGTTGTATCTATTTTCTTCTCCTTTAAAGCGGTGAGAAATGAAGGCCTTGCTCTTATTTTCAGGAGCATCTCTGCAATGTTTGCATCCAGTTTAATTAGTCTTTTGTGTGCAAAAGATACCCACAAAAACAGGTATTCCCCTCTCTTCCCCTGACCACTCCCTCCACACACAAGCTTTAAGTTGTCTCTCCAGATCTCCTGCATCTAAATACATTTTGATTACTCCAGGGCATGAGTTTTCATGTTAGAGGGGAAAAATTCCCTTTAATCTTGTATTTTGCACTTTACTTACCAAAGTCAATAGTTTTCCGTTACCTGCCTTAGATTTAGATACCAGCTGAATTAAAAGGTGCTGGTTTGACTTCTTGACTTTTGCAATTTGGTCATACAGACTTTGATCTTCTCTTTGGTTTCCTACATCTGCTTTTACATTGGTTTTATATGTGCCTCCTCTGTCTCAGCTGTGGCTAAGAAAGTTCACCGTAGTGCAGGTGTGGATTTAGTTTTCTGTATTTCTGCTTCTTGGCTATTAGGAAACACCTTTTCTTAGCACAACTAGTGGTCTTTGCTAACTTGTTTCGTCCAGGGAGGAAAGGCATACCTCCATTAGTGGCTCTATTAATAAAGCATCTTGGCTATAATTCTGTTTTGACAGAAGGCACTATTTTAGTGTAGCACCTCCTGTATTGTGGTCTAGAAGCTGTTTGGCAGGGATTGTGCTTTTAGGTGGCAAACCCCTACTTTTCTAGGGTCTGCACTTTTGGTACATTCACATTCAAGTACCTGAGCTCACCCATCTTCACTGTTTTTCTAGGTTCTAGTCCTCATTTCATACATACTTCTCCTGATCATAGAGTTGTGTTTACAGGTGGTAGATTTGTTTATTTATGTATTTACCTACTTACTTATTTATTTTCCAGAGAGAGAAAGTTATTTTCCTGAGAAAAAGGTGCTTATGTTTTAAATGGGGAAAGATAATTGTTTCACATTCTCTAAAACATCATCATAATATTTTATTGTTGCAGCCTCACAAAATAATCATCTTTCAATAATCAAGGAGAAAGTGAGTAATTGTTTGAGTTAATATATTTTAAACACTGAAAAAAACCCCAAATTTCCCTTTTTTGCATCCTGTAGCGCTTGCTTCTAGGGCTGTTGCACTCCTGCTCCTGTTTGATAGCCCATCATCCTTCAGAGATGCCTGAAGAATCATATCCCTTCTTTCAATGTCAGCTATTTAAGTTTAAGCACTTTTTTTTGTTTTCAGAAAAGAACAAAACTGAACTAAAACCTTCTTAAAACTGCATTTTTTTAATCAGACCAGAGGGGACAAGCTCTGTCCATAAATCACCTGGAAAGCATTTGGTTCAGTTTTCACCAACAGAACACAATAATGGAGGTTTTAATTTTGGCAGTATTCTTGGTTTGACTAGATTCCTCTTGCTGCTTCGTTGTCTATCACCAATGATATCAGAGTGTCAATGTTGGGCCACCCTTCACTGAGCCGAGGCTCAGCAGACTGCTTGCTTTTCTTTTAACCTGTTGGTTTCAGTTGTTCCCAAAACTGTTTGTGATTTCCTCAAGCTGCAGGGTGTTACAGAACGATGCTCTGTGTTCGTTCTGCAAACCAAGAAGCAGTTCTGAAAATGGTCTATGCACATTTGTCCAAATGAGAAAAATACCCCTGCGATGGTGGTCTCAAACCAGGCTAATGAGAGAGGAAGTAGAATTTAAATGTGTAGATTTCAAAGGAGCAAACCTGCCCCATTCTCACAGTCCAGGGCACTTAAGAGCCTTTATTTAACCCACAGACCTGTATGGCTACATTTATTTAGCCTGTTTGCTTCCAGGAGCAGATGTACTGACAGGGACTCTGTGATCTTTAGCTTTCTAGTTAACCCTATCCCTTGCCCTGATGAGACACTGATGGCACATCCCCTCTCCTGGTGGCTGGCATGGATAGTGGGGTTTTCTGGCATCTCTTACCGTGAGAAGCTCCTATCACAGAGGACATGCACCCTGGCTATCAATAACCAAAATTGTTTCACTTTCTGAACTTCTAGTGATATATTTCTGTAAGAGAGGTGATTGCTCCGAATGCTTCCTGTTAGCGTGCATTCCTAATGAAGGCTACACCTGGCATCACCCACGCCCACCAAGGTAACGATGGCACTTTTACTGCTGAGTTCAGCATTAAGTTACAACGAGATAATTTTGCAAACCCCATGCTCACCACCAACATATCTTTAGTGTTACTAAGCGAGGTGTATTTTTAGTTGTGATAAGCTTTCTACATGCAAACAAAGCAAGCAGTGAATCCTTACTTTCAGTTATAGTAGTATTTTTATTTGTGTGACTTTGTGTATGTCAGGAAAGAAAAGAATTCCCATTTCTTCTACTTATGCCACTTAGTGTGGAAAGGATGGGAGTGCATAGGTCAGTTTCTTGCAGATGTCAAAACTGCAGATGTCTAAAACTACTATGAGGAGAAAACTGGTCACAAAAGAATGATATATGAGGTCTTCAAAAAAGTGGGAGAACCCAACCAGCAATATGTTTGAAAGGAAGCTTACTTCTGCACAGGATAGAATTCCTTTTTGTAAATTACTCTTCTTGTAGTTTGTGGCTTTGTTTTTTAGTATCAGATTGCCTTCATCTTGTGAGCTCATGCAACTGGAGTTTATCAGGACTGAGTGACATGGAAGTGTTTGCATATTCATAAATCAGTCTTTTTAAGACTCCCCAGTGGGACTTCTAACTATGCTTAGTCTGTTTATCCACTCAAATCCACCACTACAGTGTTTTAAAACTTGAAATCATAACTGCATCTGAATTTCACCGTGAAATAAAATATTGTAAGTGCGGACACATGTTAGCAATCAACACAAAATCTTTCAAACGAACTCTTGTGCTGCAGGACAGAAGGCTTTTTCCAGGGAAGTATTGACGGACCCTTGATCAGTTGAAGCCTAGGGCACTGACATCCATCAGTAGGCATGGAGGTTAACGCAGAACAGGTTTTGGAGGTGCTCAGCGCTTCTCAGCGACGGGCCAAATGATTTTGGTATTTTAACTGTGGCTGACTGAGCTTTGTCAGGCTAGCTGCAAATCATGTCATAGAGAAGGTGCAAAGGTAAAAGCAGGAAGAACAACCTGCTTAAATTGTGCATCTGGAGCTACCGCAGCTTTTTTGCAGTCTCTACGTGCCCTTGAGTGCTGATGTTTTGACTGGCACCAAGTTTTCCACATAGAAACAGGGGCCTTGTTGAATTGTTCCTCTTATCTCACCCCTTGTCATTTTAATATGAGCTTTGGCCAATCTGTAGGATTGCTGATTGGGTTTGTTCAATTAGCAGAGACTTTCATGTTTCAGAAATGAAAAATCACATTTTTTTATATTTTATTGCTGGATAGTGGAACTGGCCAGCTGGGGATGAAATTTGCAGAAGATAAAAGCTATTATTCAGAAGAATTAAAGTTAGGAGTCATGGCTATGATTTTTCCAGAGGACTGGAGTTCTTATGGGTCACACTTATTAGGAGCCCAACTTGGGGCTTCTTTTAAGAGGTTTCATTTTTAGAGGGCAAATATGCAGCATTTAAAAAAAAAAAATATTCTGGTGGCAAATTGCTGTGCATGCTGAAAGGAATAGTTGTTTTTGTAGCAAACAACTGGACGATTAAAGATATTTGTTGTACTAGAGAGAAGTATAAAAATCACAAATTGTGGTGCATTACAGTACCATGGGGAAACCTTGGGAAAAGTGCTATACCATAACATAAACCACTGCAGAATGGAGGAGCTGGAAACAAAGGCACAGGCATATCTTTGTAAAAGCCTGGTGTAGTTGGTGGAGGTTAGAAAAAGAGGAACACCTCATCTGTTCTTCTTGAGGGCAGAAGGCAACTTGTAAAACTAGGAAGTAAAATTCTCATACTTACCAGGAATTTTGTGATTTGTAAAGCTCCAGGCCATGTCTTTTTTTAATATATATTTTTTATTATTAAACTGAAATTATTTCTACTCCTAAGATGCTGTGAAGTTCCTTAATTCATTTGGCATGCCTTGGCCACGACAATAGCAGAATAATAAGAGAGACCTGTGATCCTGGTGGGCAGACATTATACTCTACTGTATAGCAACCTGAATTTCCTAGCAGTACTCTTATCTTCTTCTCCTTTAAAGCAAACTTTGCAGGCCCTGTCATCCAGCAGTAATTTTCTGTCACTGCAGGATACCTATCCCCTGTTTGCAACGCAGATGGGTTTTAACACTTTATCCTGTTAGCATACATCATTGTTTGAGGACTTATGTAGATGAGGTATCTCTGAGCTGAATTTCTAAAGACTGAATTCACTGTCTTGTTTCAATCATTCAGTACTATTTTTACTGTGGCTACTTTATTTTGGTCCTTGCCTTATATCTTCTTTTTGACAGATTGAAATATAGAGAAATATAAAAAAAAAATTAAAAAAAAAATCATCTTCTGACATTTCCCTATTTTTAAATGCTGTTGGTAGTTCTTGTCATATAGTTAGATTTGTGTGGGATATTTCTTTACCCGTTGATGACCAAATTAGGTTTGATTTGATATTTAACTTACTAAGAGGAAAAAGGTTGGAGAGAACACAAAGAGGACTTGAGAGAAGTTGCAGTTGGAAAAAAATATGCATGTAAGTAAGAGAACTTAAATAGCTTAAAGAAAACAAGAATAAATCAGAAGATGAGAGAATAAAGAGAAGCATCAGGATCTTATGCAGGGTGCTGAAATGTTCCCATGTGCATAAACTCCTGCTTTTTACGTGTGATGTGGGAAGTCAAGTCAGATGTTGATTTGTGAAGGATCAGAATTTCACCTATTATAGCGGGGAATTTCTCTTGGTTTATTATTTTCTGTGTTAGGCTTGTGTATAGGCTGGATCTTTCGGTGGGAAAGCAGATGTTTGGAAATCTGTGCCTACTTGCTACACTACAGCTTGTTACAATGTAGTGTTATTCAATGACTGTGAGCAGTTTCATTGTCACTGAATTTACATCTCCTGTGATTGGATGTGATTTTTAGATTAACCATTTTCATGTTTGTCTTTCTTTTTAAGATACATTGTATGGCTGTTCTTTGAGCTCTGTGGGAATTGCAAAATAGGTTTTGTAAATCATAGATGCATAAAAAAATCTTCAATAAAAAAGTCAAGAATTCTTGATCTCTGCAAGATTAAACTCTCTATTGTTGCTCACCTGAAAAATGGTCACTCTAAGCAGTCACTATAACTTCTCAGTGCAAACAGACCAAGTCCCACATGTGTGCTTGGTTTTCAGTTTCTCCCCTTACAAGTAAAAGAGATGTGTTGTCCAGGTTGAAGCCTCATATTAGCAAGCTGGCTTGTCAAGTCGTGTGTTTGTACAGACATTCCATCTGCAGCGAATTGTCCCATCCAGAAGGTGCCTGTGGAGATTTGGGAACATATATGCAAAGCTCCACATCTCTCTTCCCACTCTGCTTCCTCCCTCCACAAAGGCACTGATGCTGGATCTCAGCATCTGCTCTCGTGTGCTGAGAAACACAACTAGACATTGTGGACCAGAGAAGCAAAGCCTAATTTGGGTGGATGGATGGATGGATGGATGGATGGATGGATGGATGAAGCCCCAGTTTTAGGGCTCTGAAGAACTGGTGATCCTGTAATATCTGTGTCAGTGAGCAGGAAAGGAATCCCTCCTCAAAAGCTTTTTTTTAGCCTTTGACTATTTTTAGGACATATTGTATTTCCTCATCTCAAAGCTAGAAAATTTTTCTTAAAAGCATGAAGGATTAGAATGAGCAGCAGCACATGGCAACATGGGGTCTACAAGGACCATAGCATCACCAGCTGTTCTCCTTTCTCAAAGGTAGTTCTGGTGTTGGATCAGAGGTAAAAGCTCTGGTACCTGACATGGGTGGAGGTGAGAAAAAGCAGAGGAATGTTGGGAGACAAGGCACCTGCAGCAGGAAGGGCAGTTGTTACCTGGCTCAGAAAATTTTAATGAAGGGAAGATGGAATCAAAAGAAGAGCTGTTTGGGCAAGTTGTCTTTTTTGTAATGCAAAGCACATTGCTTAAAATAAATTTGGGATGGAGGAATGAAATGATAATTTTAATGATGTAGCAAAACATAATGATAGTTGCTCAGGGGTGCCGTTTCATCATAGCATGTACCTTTAAAAACATGGACTTCAGGGGGTAGGAATTGTAGCATCTATCTGTGCAGGCTTTTATTTGACATGGTTGGGTAGGCTATTGAATTCCTACTCCCTGCCTTTAGCTTAGCTGTGTACTATATGTTCTCTATGTTCTCCACAATACCTCAAGCTGAAAATTGATCTTCAGTCAATACTGTGCGATGATTCAAACCACTCCCGTAATCAGCACTGCTCGTTGAATGAAATTCGTTGTGGGAGGCCTGATTATTGTCTCTGCCAGGACTGACCGGACTGAAAGGGCTATCAGACTGTCTGAATTTGGACACTTTCGACAATTGCCATCAGGAATTATCTATGCTCCCAGAAAGGGCTAAATTGAGCAGAGATGAAGTGCTGGTGTTTATTGATTCCTTTTTCAAAAAAAACCCCAAACCTAACACCTTTTTACTTTTTTTTCCTCCACTCCTCCTGGCTAGGTAGAGGCAGCTTCAGCTGCATGCTCTGGGGGTTGAGCAAAGATGAATCTTTTCTGACCCCATGTCAAATTGTCTGCAGCGTGCACTGGAAGATTTCAGCGCTGCTCTTTAAGGAAAGACCATTTGTCAAAAATGCTGTGGCATGGTCCTCTTGGATACCTGCTGTGCTCAAGGTAAAACAGAAGAGTGCCACAGGTGGGGCTGAGCGCTTGTCAGTCTGTATCAGCCTTAATATACAAGCTCTTGATCTGTGAGTACAGGGAAGAAGAGCTGAAGACTTTGAGTGCCTGATTAGAAAGGGATTCGCTGTGTAAATGTGGTTTCCACTAGGTCACCAGTTGGGATGCCTTTGTCTTACATTATGAAGCTTTCTGGAGCTGTAAAAGCAAAAAGGACATATTACACTGGCACAATGGAGGGCTTATTAGCAGTTAATAATATTTAAACACTTGACACTTGCTTATATAATGCATTTTTTTTGTTTATTTTTTTGTCTTAACCCATGTACGGGAGAACAGAAAGTGGGGCAGATTTTTTTTTTCTCACTTCACCAGTGTGGAAATTTCAGTTACACTGATACCACCTGTATCGGGAAACCCTGTTTCCTCCTACAAGAGTACATGCCACTGATCTTTATTAAAGTGTATTTAAAATAGCAATATAGGATGAGGTGCAAATACCATAACTGTATTAACTTCACAAGTAATTTTTAAATTTAGTGTGGATTAGGGGATGTCAAGTTTTAATCACAGAAAACTAAAGTAAGGCTTGTTGGTGAAAACACATGACTGCACTGTTGCCTGCCTACCTGAAGAGCTTTAGGCAGTAACAGTACATGTTCCAAACTTGCTAATGGCACAGTTTGTTTCCTCAGCAGCAGCTCTTTTGCCTCTGACTCGAGGACCCTGGACGGAAATCTTAATTCACTGCAAAGCTCTCATTGACAGGTATGGAGTTTGCTTCAGCTCTGTTTGATGGAGTGCCCTGGAAGCTTTAAAGACATTCAGGCCAAAGTCTCTTCACCATGGGTGTTCTGCCTGTTTGTTACCAGTTAACCTCTAGTCTTTATTAATAGAGTTAAAGCTTTGTGGGCAGGCTCTGCCCTTGTTTAATGCCATGGCATTGTTCACACTGGCTTCAAAAGGAGGAGGCACTTAGACTGGGACTCACAGAAGCCCTGAGGAGTCTAAGTCCCCTTCATTTCCTGATTTCAGTGGGACTTAAGAGTCCTAAATCCCTTTGTGAATCCAAGCCATAATGCTCTACTATCTAGGCACAAGCATTAACAAGAGTTCTCTTTTTATCCTCTTAGCATGGTAAGCCTGGAAAGTGGAGCTCCTTATTATCTTCCCTGTGCTCCTGAAATAGGCTGAAAATATGTGTAGCTGTTTAAATATGGAAGTTATCTTCTTACTTGAATCTGGATTGTCTTCTCTTTTCCAGAACTATGAAAACAAACAAGTCTGGATGACCGTGTTCTTTTCTGGCCTGAAACTCTGTAGGATGGGTGTTGGGGTGGAAAATAGGTAACCTGAGTGAAGGGAGAGAAGTACATCATCTCTTTAACCCCTTTCTGTCGTTTGTCCACCCAGCTTGGTCCCTTGGGATGCACATGAAAATAATCTATGTGATAAACCCTTTCCATACTGGTAACCACACTGTGGAAGACCCCTGTGCCATAGTATACACAAGACCTTGATCCACAGACCCTGTACAGAAGCCTGTTACCCATTGTGGGGTTTCAAATTGAAACCCTCGGCAAGATGCCTTCATAATAGCCTCTTGCTGTCATTCTGTCAATCAGCCAAATGAGTTTTTGCATCTGCTTGCTCATTTCTAAAGCTATTGATGATGGGCCTGGTGCTCAGCTGATGAAAATTAGCTGAGCACTGCTGAAATCAGGTCAGTGGCTGTGTTGATTTATCTCATCTGAGGAACTGATACAGGCTCTCTGGTTCTTCTGGTGGTCCCTTTGTAGCTATCTTCATCCATCCAAGAGCAATGTGAGTCTAGAAATGATTTTGAGTAAAAGAAAGCTGTATGGTGTGTTATGTCAAATGTAAATAATATATAGGCTTGCAGAGGATCTAATGGATAGATGTTGGCATATATTCTTGATAGATGAGGAATTCTTATCCCATTAATGAGTCAACTCTTAGCTTCTGTGTTAAATAGGTTTGATTGACAGAAAAGCAAAATGATGATCTCTGCTATGATGATCCTAATAAACAAGAGGTGTCTAGTTCTGAAAAACCTTTTCATGAAAGTAAATAAAACACCCAGTTGGTCTACAGTGAGCACAGAAAACTGCTATAGAGGTGCTAGTCAAATCTTAATATTTACAGCAAAACATGTTTCCAGCAGGTAAGGCTTTAACTTAACTGATTTTGTGTCCATTTTCAAATCCATAAAGTATGAGGACTTACCATCTTCCACTGTTCCAGAAGGGAGCAGGGTAGCAATAAAGTTGATGGGACTAGACAATGTAGTTTGGTCTTGCATGTAGGGGCCAGGGATAATGCTGCTAGGCGTAATTCTGCTCTTCCTCTAGCAAGCCATCCTGTTGAGCTGGGATAAGCTTCTCCAGGGAGCACTGCACATAGAGTTTCTTTCTCCTTCTGTCACGGATCACTGGTTTTAATGGCTTGTGCCACAGTTTTCACTGCAAACAGGGCCCTTCCTTCTTTTATGTAATTTTGTGGGGGGAAAAAAAAAGAGTGAATTATGAGTGCTGCATGGAGTTTTATAATTGCAGTTTACAAACTAGAGAGGTATTGATGATGGAGGTTATCACAAGGTTTTGCATCCCTTAAGGGACATACTTTCTTCGTGCTTGGTATCTGATTATCTTGTAGATTTGTTGGGCCCTAAAATCCTTGAAGGGGATCAGAGTACAGCTCTGAAAGTCTCCTTTTGCAGGGCATTTGGAGGAATACTTTCCTTTTTCTTTCTGAATTACCAACTCATGATAGCAGAGGGCAGTGTTCCAGGAGGATGCACAAAGTACTTAACCATAGTGTTTAGCAGTGCTGGCCTAGACATCAGAGAGGGAAGGGCTGGCCTTACAGTGGGCTCCATACTACAATTGAAGTGACCTGTGATCGCTTGCCGTTGATTTTTCACCTGACCTTGCACAAGGTGTGTAACCTCCTCCTGCCCTGGTTGGCCATCTGCACCACAGAGACAGTGCTACTGCCTCTTTCTTGGTCTTTGTCTTCAGACATATTGAATATATATTGTTCAGGGCAGAAGCGGTTTTACTAGATGTGTGTGTAGTACTTAGCAGGTGGGAGCTTAGGACTCCATTGGGATTTTTGAGTACTATGGTAATAGTAAAATAATGAATGATATCTTGCACACTGCTTTCCTCCTACTTTATCTCCATTGCCATGCTGACCCCTTTTCTGCCTGTACAGCTACCATATTGGCTTTTAAATTGTCTTCCGTGACTGCTAGTCTGTGCAACAACTGACAGGTGATACGTAACTTATGCAGCCAATGGGCATTTTGCATTTTTATTTCATTACCAGTTTCAGGTACTTTGACTTGGGAACAGTCCCAGTCTGTAAACTCATTATTTGCTGAAGCTGTATTAAAAATTCAGTGGAGTAGCAAAAAACCTGAAAGAAGAGTAACCTGGCATGCCCTTGAGAAGTTTAAGCTGTTATTCTGCTGTCAGGAATCATTGTTGAAGCTTCTGCAAAACTTAGTTGCACCCTTGAACGGATATACTGGAACAAAACCTTAAAATGCTTGCTTGAAAATCTATAATTAGACTTGCTGGGGAATGGTTATAAAATACATTAGACTGAGTGGCTCTTAATTTTTTTTTAAAGCAAATTAATCTGTTTCTCAGAATTGCTTTCTGTAGAAATGCCAGTTGCCAGAACCAGCAGGGCCCCAGTGACTCTCAGGAATGTATCAATTTAAAAGTGATTAGAGATTAATTAAACAGAGCTCCATCATCTGATGGAATGGCTAAAATATACATTTGCTGTATCATAAGTTGGCAATAAAAAGGATATACATGTTCTTGGTGGCCAAAGGTGCTGCCTCATATTGTGGAGGTAGTGTGCCGCCCTGTTGAGTCTTTGGCAGCTTCTTCAGTTTTTCTTTTCATGACTTTGGTGGTGAGGTAGGAGCACAGCATGACTGGTATTGCCTAGGGCATCAGGGACCTTTTATTCAGGACAAGGGAAATGATCATGGTCCCCTTCTGAGAGACAGCCAAAGATTTTCTCTTTAATGATTTGTGGTTTCCTTGGGTACCAGCTTTTCTGATAAAGAGGAGCTTGGATCTGACTATTTAATCCCAGGGTCTAAAAGATGAATCCTTTCTTTCCCAAATTAACAGAGAAGAAAAAAGAGGAGAAAAAAAAAAAGCCTTCTCTGTGTTTGACTTTCACTGGCAACTTTTCCTTCTCCAACTGTTCGGTGCTAAAATGTGTGCTTGTCGGGGGTGGTGAGCAGTGTTGTAAACACATGATGTTCTCCAAACATCAAGCAAATCTGGTGTGTCCCCCCCACTCCCTATTTTGAATCACAACTGCTTTTTCTTTAAGCTCTTGGAAATAGTTTGAAAATCCCTGTTGTTCTGTTGTTAGCCTGTAAAGGGTAAGCATAACTGTAAGATCCTGTGAGCTTACTTGATTCAAAGTTTTTATGGCTCAAATCCAGAATGGTGCTTTAGTACACACCTTCATTTTTTTTTTTTTTTTTTTTTTTCTTAAGAGATGTTCCTATTCCACCTTCTGGAACCAAGAACATCTTTGTCATCAGTGATCAAGGTAATTCCAGTAATGAAAAATCACATGGATTTTTTAAAATGGTTCCAATTCATGCTTTCTTTTTTAATTCCCCCTCACTCTCTTTGGAAGGATTATAAATGTGTGAGAAAATGCATGGCTATTCAGGTCAAAATATCCTTCAGCAATGATTTTTATGTTTTGAATCTTACTCTGATATCCATGTCAGAATTGTGGAGGCTCAACTTTTCTGATCCTAGTGTATCTTCATTTTTGGCTGCAGGAAGCAATTGCAAGATTTAAAGGACAGAAGCAGAGGTTTTGTAAGTGCAGGAAAAACAGCAGGATGCTGTGTACATGTTCAGTTTGCAAATTGTGTGCTGAGACAGGCTGGATGTAGCTCTGCACTGAAAAGCCAGCGTTCTCGGTGCATCATTGCTGATACTCTTCACCTTGGCTGGCTTGTTATTTCTGAAGCCTAGGAAGAACCTACGTGTGGTCAAACATTGCATACCATCTTCAGCGATGCCGCTTCTCCTTCGGATACGCGAGTGCCATCTGAAGCACTGTCTCATGTCAATGCATCCCACCAGCTGCATTGAGAAGGCTTCTTTATCAAGTTGTCACTTGTTTCAGGGTGTATCCCTTCTCTTTGGGCAAGGAGGTGAGATAGCCAGACTTCCCCCAGGCCTATTGGAAATCCTGTAGGAAAAAAGGTGGAGAGCTCTTGATGGAAAGTTGTCTGCAGTCTTATTCTGTAGCAAATCAGCATTGCTGTGCTGATCTCAATTTTTACAGTATCTTCTTTTTATTAAGTTCTGAATAAGGAAACTGACCCTAGGTGGTTGTAAGATGTTACTGTGCAGTTTATTTCTCCTAAACTACTACAGTGTATCCTTGCCTGAGGCAATACAACATGCTGTCAGATTGTCAGAGTAGAGTTGTACCCCAAAAAAAAGAAGGAAAAAAAACCCTTCATTTTTTTTGGCCTTAAATGCGGCAAGATGGCAAAGAAATTCATTGTAAACCTTTAGGCAGTCTATGCATTTATTTCAGCCTTGAAAATAATCCAGTAAGCAAGCAAGCAAACATAATTTTGAGTGAATGGTGAAATGCTGTGTTTCTCTTTAGTGCACTCCCTGCAGTCTTCAAAGACAAGTAAAATGACTGGTGGAAAGAGGATTTGTTTGTAGTTAAAGGGCCACCCTTTAACCTAAAAATGACCTGATTGCCTAATTTTTATTTTTATTTTTTTTCCCTAACCAGCTGTTGTTATAAATAGCAGCTTCATATGCACTGGAAGGGTTGAAAGTCTATCTGGTTTTACATTGCTCACCTTGCATTTCCCCTCTGTTCTTCAGATTTGCTGTTTGTGGGTCTGTTTTTTGACTCTGCCTTTCCCCACCCCAAACAAACAAAAACCCCCCAAACCAAGCCATTTTGTCAGTGGTATGAAAATATCAGGGTCAAGTTGCAGACTTGGCAGAAGAATATCAAAATCTTTTGATTTAATTTTGTAGGAGGGTACCTGCCAAATCAGCTATGCCTCCTGTTGTGCCATTATGTATGCTAATCCTAAGTACATTTCATGCCATATATATATACATATACATATACATATTCTGTATATATATACATACATATATGTGTGTATATATATGTGTGTGTGTGTGTGTATCAGCTAGGAAATTTGAGTAAACTATTTGCAACAAGGTCCTTAGCTTGCAGTGATATCATGTAGCTGACATTCACTGCACCCTCCTTGGCACAGTTACAAGAGGGCAAGAAATAAGCAGACACCTCTGTCACACTGTTTGAGCTTTGAAAAGTGATCTGCTGGCTTTGCCACTGGCTGTATTTTACAAGCTCACTTTGGGGAACACCACATGCCCCTGCTAGTACTAGTGGTGGAGCAGGAGCAGGCACCCAGAGCCTGGTTTAGGGGTCTGACCTGGAGTAAAGGAGTGAAGTTTCATGTTTTCTTTCTTCTTTTCATGGGATGGGGCCACCTGTAGCCGTCTTTCTCCTCCATGGAAGTTACTGCTTTGAAGACATTAGTGTTTTGGGTTGTACATCAGTACCGCACTCCAACTTCTGTTTGCAGTATTTCCAAATCGCGTAAGGGGTTAAGTGCAAAACTGTGTCTTGCTGTAACACGCAAGGAGAGGATTAAAAGAGATTCCTATCTATACCTATGCTTGCAGAAAGGAGGCACCAGGGCTCCCCTCCCCTGAAGCGATTCCCTCTCAGCAAGGTTAACCTGCTTGGTAGCATAGGGTAAATGCTCTCTGAAATGCCTCCTGAAAGCCCAATGCTCAGCAAGTTTAAGAAAGGCTGAAATCAGTGTGCTTTGGGCATCTCAACCCTGTCCCTTAGTACTTCTGCACTGCTGTGTAACCTCACCTCCTGAACCCTGTCCCACCAGTGTGCAGAGGGACAGCAGATGTTCAGTGAGCAGCTTCACAGCATTCTGTATTCTCTCAGCTGCTGGCCTCATATTTTATTTCCTGCAAAATATTGAAATGCTGAAGATGATAGTTATTAACATCATTTTGACTCCTTTGTGCTGTTTGTTGCAGATGTATCGCTGTGCTCCAGAAGCAGTGGTTACTATATTTTCTTTTTACCGTTGCAAAATATCTGTCTGATCTATCTATTTACTTGGGTGGCTCTGAAAATTGGGAAGTCAAGGTTGGATAACTCTCCCTGCTGGCTGAAGGTTTGGGGTTAGATTTGCCTACACAGAGAGAGTGTGTTGTACTCTGTTTATTCAAAGCATGGGCTCCCCTGACTTCAGTTGTGGTTTTACGTGCATTAAACTTATGCAATGGAGATCTTGGGTTCTCATTTCAGCTTTCTGACAATATTTATCTTTCTGGAAGTTCAACTCACACTTCAGCTTCTCAGATTCACTTCTGTTCAATGGGGGAGCCCAAATCAGAGAAGGATGCTGTTGGTGACTTGGGAAGGCATAAATGCCGACAGCGTCTTCTGCCTCAGAACATCTCAGGTCTTCACAGAAAGACAGAAAGATCTTGAAGTGTGTGCACTGAGCACATGGGAGTGGTGCAAAGGGACTGGAAGGGAAGAAGAAAAGGCATCTGGCAGCATGAGAAATAGCCAGCATCCAGTGTCCAGTTTGAGAAAGTCAGAGACAAGAATTGTTTCCCCTTCCTGGGGGCTGAAACAGAGAATCTAGTAGCTCTCCACTGAAGTATTGCTTAGCACTCAGTGTCTCCCAGCGCTTGCCTGTTGTCACCTCGCTGGATGCTGCTATATTTACCTTCTGGGCTCTGTGTGCTTCCTAGCCCCACAGTATTATGCCGAATATGCCTTTTTTTTGCACAGCCAAGTTCATTTTCCCGCAGTGGAGTCCCTTGTGAGGTTCCCTGCCTCAGGAATTCGGCCATCAGTCTTCAGGAAATGCTGCCTGTGGGATTCAAAAATTGAATCATAGGATCACAGAATGGTTTGGGTTGGAAGGGATCTTAAAGATCATCTGCTTCCAACCCACCTGCCATGGGCAGGGACACCTTCTCCTAGACCAGGTTGCTTAAAGTCCTCTCCAACCTGGTCCAATTTCCCTGCAGAGGAGTACAATGCCACCCCCTCCCTGTTCCAGTAAATTCTTCCTCCCTAGGAAATGAAATAATAGCTAAAAAGAATAAAAAGTTTCTGTGGACTTTTGAAGCAAGCCTCTGGTTCAAGGTCCTTTTGTTTTTTCTTTTTTCTGCCTTACTGGTATTTATGGAGATTTTTGTCGTTGTAGAGAATGTGGAAAGGAGAGGAGCACTCCTAAGGCACTCAGTCTTTCCTCTTAAATATGTGTTCCTTCTATTGCCTAATTTCCAAGCTTAGGCATAATGTAGCTATCAAAGCCACCCCCTTGGCCTTGTCATGCAGTGTAGCATATTTTTGCCCTTAAGCAAGGGAAACAGATGATAAGCTGAAGCTAGTTGTCCTTGTACTGAAAGTGCCGCCATGGGTACACATCTGATACATAAGCCTCACTTTCCATTAATCTGTGCCTTGTGCCAACTGCTTTTTTTCAAGGTGGTGCAACATCCTAGAAAGTTGTGCCATGGGGAAATGGTCAATGTGTTCTTAATTCTGTCTCTGTCATCTGGCAATGAGAAGTGAGAACCTAAAGCTGAGCCAGGAGCAACTTGCGGACCAAGAGCAAGTGTGCAGGTGCCTCAGCCTGAGAAATACTAACCAAGAGCAATGTTTTTAGAAGTGAAGTGTCCTCTCTTCTCCAGTCTAGGAGGCTAAAAGGTCTTGGTGTCTGTGGATGGCTCTTGGCTCCCTGCTGGAAGGTGACCTGTTGTGGCCCTTGAACCCAGTACCAAGTGTCCCTTCTCTGCCAGCCTCCCCTCTGACAGGAAGGAGGCTATCAGTGCAGAAGAACATTATTATCCTCTCTTAAGGAGTGGCTTATCAGTTAGTTTGCAGGAAGGCATCATGTTTTAAAGCTTTGTTAGAAGAAGACTTCGGCTCATTTGGGGATCTGTAGTGTTGATTTGTTTGTTGCTTATGTTTGTACCTTACCTTACAGGCATCCTGTTATTACGTCCTTGTGAAGCAAAGTGTTATTCTTCGTTTCTTGTAGAAGTAAAAGATGGCATTTTTTCTTTCCATTGCTTGTGTATACACATATTCTGCATTTTCTTTAGCTTTTATAACAGGAAAAGTACTGACCTATAGATATAGACTCCCATCTTAGACTTTGCTTTTATGGCAATGAGTGAGAACCTCTGCTCTTGACTTCAGAGGATTCTGAGAAACCTTGGCAGATGAGAGTGCACAAGATATGGTGCAGGTCAGGAGAGGAAATGGGAGAAAAAGGAGTGTTGCTGTATGATAACTGCAGATCAATTCTGAGAATTTTGTTTTCCCTTTTGAGCTTTCAGCTAAGTAGGCTGCCTTCATCTTCTATCCCCAAGAAAGAAGGGGAAACCACTGCGTTAGCCAAAAGGAACATAGCTGCAGGAGGAGCACTGAGCACACCCAGAGCATTACCCCTCATGCTCACAATTGCTTGTTTGACATTTGGAGTTCATGGAAAGGTGTTTGTGCCTGTACTCCTCTCTGAGGGTTGATTTTTGCAGAAAGTTATGGTGAGCACAGAACGTTGCTCAGAAGGTTTCCTGCCTGCTGTCAAGAATGCCAAACCTCTTGATTGCCCTCAGACACTTGGAGGCCTCGCAGCACATTCAGACTTTCCCCACTGTCAAAGTCTATTGCTTAATATTCCAAAGACAACCTCAGAACTGTTTGATTCTAATTGCAGTACAAGGCTATCAAATGGTTTCTGTCATGGTTTGATTATTTTTTCTTTCACTCTTTTTCTAGAAACACGAGCCTGTGCCTCACCTGCCATCCCTTCCAGTCCCTAATTCAAGTCCCGCTGGAAACACCAGCAGCACTGCAGCTTTCAGAAAGGCAGGTGTGTCCTTTGGCATGACAAAGTTCATGCAAATACATATGATTTCTCTAGGGTCAATAGTGGTTGATTTTGTGGTCCAATTTCCCATCTTAAGCAACTGGATTGGGTACCCAATTGGATGCAGATTTATATGCTACATAGGAAAGGGAAATAATTGCCCAAACATCAGAAACTGTTTCCTGTGTTACAGTGATACTAGATCCTCTTCCCTTATAAGGTAGCCACTGAGTTTCATTCATCCCTAATGATGAGAGATATACCAGCTGCTTTCTGTGATGTATCCCTTGCTGTTTTCCTGTCGATATAGTCAGCAACGTGCAAGACAATTAAGGTTATTTACTCTGAGAAGTGCTATAACTAAAAGAGAGCTGACTTGTAAGCATCTTTGAGGATAAGCATAGTAATTCCTCTGTTATTTTGGGAAAAAAGGAGGAGCTGCAAAAATGGTCCAGGAGATCTTATCTGTAAAGCCTTTTATTTGCCCTTCCCTTCCTTCCCTCCTTCCCTTCCTTTCCTTTTCTCCTTTTTTTCCTAGTTAGCTGGGTTGAATAGTATTTTATGAGCCGTGCTATTTAAATCTTGGCTGTGAGTTGACTCTGACTTGGAAACTTCTGTGAAACACAGAGATGACCCAAATTGGGATCTTACTGCGTAGTGTCCAGAGCTGTCATGCTGTCATTGTTCTGAAAAGCTTGTGGTTTGTTACTGCTCAGGTGATGGGTGGCTCTCAGCAAACCTCGGGAGCAAGACTCAAGTCAGGCTGAAGCATTTGAATACTTGGGAAGCAGGGGACTGCAGATGTGCTGAACAGAACCACAAATCACACATTAGCTTTGCACAGTTCTCTGAAAGTGATAAATGCTGTCCAAACGTTTACTTGAATTTCAGCAGGAATTAAATCCAATAGAAATTCGGTTTGGGCTTTGTTTTTGAAATGTCACAACTGGACAGTTTTTGCAGTGTTTTCCTGGTTTTATTCATTTAAATATTAATGAAAAATATGGGATCAGATTCCATTAATAAAGAAATCTTGCAGTATTCAACTGACTGTCTTAATTTCCAATTCTGACTAGAGCACCAAATTGTGCAGATTCCTTTCCTTTTGTAGCTATGGTAAAATATGTGTATGACGAGGCTGAGAATGGTAATCAGAGTTAGATGTAGTTCTTGCCTGAACCTTAAAAGTTTTGTTTGCAACAGGAGTTACCTCTAGTTTTCCACTTTCTGGAGCAGGGCACAGACTGACCAACAAGACTGCACTCAGTATGGTAGGAGCAGAGTGCTGAAATACTGTGGATGGTATTACACAGAAACCCAGAGCAGGTGAGCCATCAGTCCCTTCCAGCCTGGAAATGGGAGAATCTGGGCCAGGATTCAGGGGAATGCTGCCCAAAGTTATGCTTTAAAATGCAGCCCCCGAATCTCAGACATTGTAAGTCTCCAATGGCCCCCTGCAAATGTTGAAAGCTGGTTTGGGAGCCTTGGCATACCAGAGGATGAGGCTGCTTTATCCAGATGTCTGAAGACAGTTGGCTTTAGGATTGGTTTGGGAACCTCAACCTTGTTTCTGTGGGGTTTCTGGGCTGTAGGAGCCCAGATGTGTGTTCCCAACAGTGAGGATGCTGCCTGCCTGATCAAGGTCTCATGTGCAATCACGTATATGGTCCTAGCAAATGATAAAAATATGTAAGGAGTTTGTTTTGTTTTGTTTGTTTGTTTGTTTTTAGGGGGGAGGGGATGGGGTGCTTCTCTACTCCCAGTAAGCCTTGCTGGGTGAGACAGTCCCTCTCAGTTTCATTTCTTTGTGCTCTTCATCCTCCTACTCTGCTGCACCAAATATCAGCCTTTAACGTTTTTCACCTTGTTGAATTCACTGTGTATATTAGTACAGTGAACGAGTCATCTGGCATATTTAAGTGCAAACCTTAGAAGAAGATAGCTGTAAAATTCTCTTTTCGACTGGAAGCTGATAAGCTCATTACATATGCAAAAAAGGATGCATATATTAGGCAAAGACAATATGTGACTTGGTAGTGAAGACCAGTCTGAAATACAAAATATATGCAATGATGAATTTAAACACCTCACTAAATCACAGCTGTGCCATTTTATTAGACGTTGTTTCATAAACTATGAAAGCTTTAGCTATCATATAAATCTGTCTCTTAATAGGCAGCAGTTACAGTTCTTCATAATTTATTTCTCCGAAACTGCTCAGCAAAAATGCACCTTCCTGGCAACTCCGTTTGTACACATTTTGTTTATCACTGCAAGCCCAAATTTCTTGCAATGCTCTCTCTGCTTGTGATATGTGAATAATAGAGATATAATCTAGAGGCTGTGAAGTTAGAAAGAAGTCCTTGTGCTCCTGGCACTGAGCAAAGGGGTTCTGCAAGCAGCTTCTCACATTTCTCACCAGGGTCTACCCACTGCTTAGGATTTGCTTAGCACCAAGGGCAGCAGGACCTCTTGCAGTGTTTCAAAATGAACATGAGAAATACGCATCAGCCATTACATATTGCTGGTATCCTAGTTCAGGCCAGTTGCTACAATTTTTATTGCCCTAATGTGATGCTTACTTGAGTCACTTGTTCCAGATGTGGGAATAGGTGTGAAAATCTTTGATAAGTTCTAGGAGATCCCAGCTGGCAAATATCTAATAAATTACAATTTGAGGATGTTGAACATGACTTGTCATGCTGGTCAGGTATGCATACAGATTGCCTTTCAGGGTGGTTCTTGCTTCAGCTGTCACAGTCTCCCCCAGATGTCTGGCAGGGAGCAGTGTTTGGCGTCTGGGAATTGTGATGAGTTTGCCCATTCTTATTTTTTTTTAGGTCATTAGTGTCTCTCCAGCTATTCCAGTTAGTCAAGAGAAGGGTATTTACCAGTCCTAAGTCTACAAACATTGCTATATTTTTCTGTTTGGGGTTTTTGCTGGTTAATCTTATACTGGATGAAAACACACTCCCTCTCAATATTCTGATAAATGGCTAGCATTGGTTTTGGTTTTATTTCTGCTTTCGTTATTGTTTTCATACTGTTTAAACAATTATAGCCTTCCTTTGTCATATGGTTGATATCTTTTCAACCAATATGCTTACTCTGTTAGAATGTTTTGATCTCTATTTCTCTGTTTATACTTCTCCATATCAGTGAAGAAGCACCAGCAGGAGTAAGGATAGATTTCTCTGTAATGTTTAGCAGCTGATGCTTTTTGGCCAAATGACCTCTTAACAATCATGCAGAAAGAAGGGGAATTTAAAACAATTTTTTGTTCTAATTACTACAGGTCTGTCTTCTTTGTATCAGATCAAACATTAGTAAAATCTCATGATTTTAAGAGTTAATGATTTCTCTCTTTTATAGAAAACCAAGCCAACTGTGAATAAAACTGTGGTATTCATTGAGACCTCCTTGTGCTAAACTTCTTTAAAGGAACATCTGAGTAAAGTGCACTTTCTCTTAATGCTTTTGTTTGTTTTTAATTCAGAAGTGATTAATAATTTTTTTGACTCACGGAAAACATATCAGCCAAAACCAGTACGCCTAGAAGATAGTAAAATTCTAACTATTAGCTCCAAATGAGTTCAGTTTTCTAGAAAGTGGAAGTATCTATAATGTGGGCTTAGAGGGGGTACAGAATCATCATGCTGGGGGTTGATGCATTTATTATCAAGGGACTAGTACACAAGAGCTCTGCCAGTTCCTGCAATAAGTTTTTTCTCACAGCCATTCCATTCAGAGTATCTCTGTAACTTAAATATGTACTCATTTAAAAAAAAATACGCTTACCTGGAATGCTTTCCTGCATTTTTAATTTGTCTTTGCTTGTGACAGGCTACTGATGACATTGCAAAATTGAATGAATATTTGATTGCAGACCTGCAAATGCAGGTCTAATTGTTTAAGCCAGTCATGTTTTTATATCCGATGCCATCAAACTTCTTTTGGAAAAGTACAGAAAGATCCCAGTCTGGCGAGGCTCTTCACCACATCCTTAATTTTCATCCACATTAGTTTTTTGAATGCTGCTGTGACTCTTCCATTATTTGAAGCTGAGAAGGGGGCTGGCTTATTTTCCTTCTGCAGCAGTAATGCTAAGGTTTAAGCCCTGTATTAAGCGTGGTTGTGGCAGCACGCACCGGTGAATCCTGATATTTTAAAGCATGTGTGCAGTTAGCACATGCTTAAACTGGGCAGTTGGATGCTTTGCAATACTCAGGAAATGTACCTGTCAACTGAATGCAAAAGGAGTGCTACCAGGAGCATCCATGTTGCCTGAGATTCACGAAGAAGCTGAGAAAACAGTGTTTTTGCCATTTGGTCAGGTGTGTCAAATGCAAGTGGCAGCTTTGCAATAGAAGAACTCTTCTGTCATGGATATTTAATCAAGTTATTAAAACACTTATTCTTGTCTGTTCTGTGAAAAATTGTGGTGAGTAGTTGAGAGATGATTTGCTTATGCTGGCTAACTGCAAACAAAACTTTGTCTTTTTAAAAAATAAGAGTGAAACTAAGCAAGAAAATGTAAAAAGCAAACTAAAAATAAGAAGCTGTTGAAAAGCAGCAACCTTCTCAAACACACAGAGAAAATGTGTGTTAGTGAGAGCTGGTTATGTATTACCTCTGGGAAGCTAACATCAACAACAATTAAAACACATATACCTGTCCTGAAAGGAAAAAAACAGAATTTATTTGATTCTTGCTTACCCTTTTTATACCACAACACACAAGTTGAAGCATTTGTTATTATTTCCAGAATTTTTACTGAAAAAAGGAGGATTACACAAATTGTCTGGATTTGAGCAGGTAGTGGCACAGCACCTGTTTTAATTGTGTGCCTATGAGGAGACCTCTTTCTTTGGTGGGATGGTGCTTCACCTGCATGAGATGGGGTGACACATGTGAAGGCCAGGCTTGAGTGTCTAAACTTTCATTAAAACTCTTGCAGAGTGGTGGAGGAGGAAAGCTCGTGAAGATTTAAATGGAATTGCAGGTGTGTGACAGATGTTGTTCGGAGCACCATTAAAGGTGCAAGTGCTGCACATCAGAACAGTTTGCTGCATACCCAAAGCAGTTCTTGCTTGCTTTTGGCTTGGGACATGTCGAACACTCAGTGCTGGAGCTGCTAGGAGCCAGGGTCTTTCTGTTTGTAATCTGTTCCGCTTTCTGGTGCAAAGAAGAAAATATTTTTAATGTGAAATCCATGTTAAAACACACACAAAAAAAGCCCCTACAGCTGTTTGAAAGCTGTTTGGAAGTATGGCATATTAGAAATAGCCCCAGCTGAAATGGATTAGCAGGCAGAGTTCAAGTGAGGAGGTCAAATGTGTAAACTGAATGCAATTTATCTTGTGGCACTGCAGTTTATCACTTGGTTGCAGAAATAAAGAGATACCACACACATGCACATATTCACACCTAATAATTTAAGAATAACTGGAAAAACTCTTAAAAAATGTTCAAAGTCTTCTGATGACATCATGCTATCTGGGGTAATAAACCAAAGATGGTTGAAGTCAGTTCCAAAATAGCTGTAGCCAGAGATGTCTTTATATGCCTGTCTTTATATGTATTTAACTTCTCAGGAAAAAGATATTGAACACTAGTATTGCATTTTAACTGTATGGGGAGACCCTGGTAAGATTTTTCCTCGCATGGATTTTTTCATGCTACATTTCATTTTTTTCTTTCTTTTTTTTTTTTTCCAAAATTATTTGTAGAAATTCTCTAGTGTCTGGATTAGCTGCATTTACAGATCTTTAAAACCTGTGGGATGCTTTGCCCCTTTAGAAAACAAGAGAAAAAGAGAAAATTCAGGCAGGGCATGACTATGCATTTTCCTTGGAGCCTCTCCTTTTGGGAAAGTTTTATTACATGCGTTAGAGGGAGCAGGAGGCTTTTTAACCCCCTTTTTTTACATTTTCATCTTTCTCTAGAGGGATTCTCCCTGAATTTGGATAGCAGATCACTGGATAGTTGAATTCGTGAGTGTATCTATATAAAGACCCCCTGCTTCCCTGGTGACTTCTTGTCCTGTCAGCACGGGATTTCCAAAGCCCATGCTTTGCCAGTGCCACCAATGTTGGTGATCCTTCAGTGCATCAGGACTGTTTGTGGTATTTTCCTTGACATGTTGCAAAGTTCACAAAATGAGCTTGTAGAAGCTCATTTAAGAGTCATGGAAGATGCTTATGAAAATCTGGTCATCTTGGGACTTGTAGATCAGATTGCGTTGCCTTGAGACAGTGCAGCCTGTTAATAACTTTTACTCCTGCATTGTATATGAATATAATCTAAGGTTGTGTATGTGTGTTAATCATGCTCTAAAATGGGAAGATATTCCTCTGCAGTTCTAAAGATGTTTACTAATATCATCAAACTAGAAAAAATTATGGGCTTCCTTATGAAGGAGGAACTGTGACTGGTGAGCCACTTGGAATTAAAAGGTCAAGATAATTATGAAGTTCAGTCACATTGAATGCTAAGTTTAATGATAAGGACATTTTTTGAAAGACACTTTACGTAGCATAAACTCCAGTGAAGGATGTTAGTGTCACATTAATAATAATTATTTGAAAGTGTGACAAACTCATCTTGAGCAGCCTCTATTAGACACAATCTCAGAATAAAATTTAAATTAGGAGGTAATTTCTGGATGCAATTAAAAACTTGTCAGAGTGGAGAAGCAGCCACTTTCTGTCTGACTTTGATTGCAAGCACTGTAATGAAGTGTCTCAGCCTGGCATTTTCCTGCCTGCAGCTTAAGCATGGGCAGTCCTAGTGCCGTTTCTGATGCAGTTGCATTTCTAATGCATTATGCTCTGACATAGTTTTTGGAAGAAAAACAACACAAGCTTGTTTTCTATGGTAATTTTCTTTTAAGGACTTTTTTTTAGCAAGTCCCTGAAGTATCAGTAGCCCTTATTTTAACTATAATAGTTTCAAGATGTGATCCCTGCAGAAAACTATTGACATGGCATGTTTGCAACTTTTTCTTATCCTCACATGCCAGTTGCTTAGGGGATAGTAACTGGAGCATGTAGCCTTCCTTTCAGCCTGCCCTCCCAAGCTGTATAATTTTGAACTCCTCGTTTGCTTCTACCTGCTTATCTTTTATATTATTAAGGAACTTGATGCTGTAAGAAGTGCCTCAACAATAGCCTTGGGGCTTCCTTGATTTTAGACCAAAACCATTGTATTTTGCTGTTTACGAATCCCCAGTCACCACTTCCAGTGACCCCAGTCTACTTCTGGCTCACACTACCCCTGTAATCAGAACATGGATGGACTTTTTAACTGTGACCATCTAGCACCAAGGATGAATTTCTGTGTCCCCCAGTCTGTTTCTCCTCCCTGCATTTCTAAGAGCCACTTACTTCATTTCACATTAACAAAATTTTGGGGATGGCATTACAGGAAGACCGTCGATGAGGCTAAAATAATTATTGTATGCCAGTTTCCATGTTTTTATCTTGACGTTTCCCACAAGCAAGCCATTTAATAGCAGATTAGTGAGTATTTTGTCTTGATTTCTCGCGAGGTTGGCCTTTTCAAAGGAACTGGTGAGGGCTAAGCAGAGAAAGCTCATTTTAACACAGCATTATTGGACTTGATGCCCCTCAAACCCTTGATGCCAGTGACTATGTTGAGATCATGTCTTAGTTCACCTATACTCACAGTGACCATCCCTAGCTGGTCTCCATGAAGTTCAGTGAAATCCCCATAGGACCATTCCTTTGCCAGTATGTTTACATGGTTCAGGATGCCCCTGGGCTGCAAGCTGTGGTGGACCTGCATAAGTGCCTCCCCAGCTGTGGTTGACACTAGTTGCAGAACTGGGGTAGGCATCTTGCAGCTGCCGTTTTTAGTTGCAAGTGTCAGGATAGGGCTGTCTGGTGGCCTGCAGTTCAGCTTGAGGGTTGGGCATATCCCATCACCAAACACATCATGAAGCCTATGATTTAGGTTTTAAAATTAAAACTAACTGTGGATTGAATGTATGCGCAGGAGAAAGGTTGTGTTAACCCTCTTTTATAAGGATATTTTGAAAAACACTCATAATATTGACTTAGCATAGAAAAACTAGAGCCAATATGTCCTAGATTTGGATGCTGGTGTCTGGCGGGATTTTTGCTTTGTGTGTGTTGTTTTGGTAAAGATTGGAAGAGCTCTAGGGTTGTGTAGTGCTATGCATTTTATGGGACATTTAAATGTCTATAACATAAATAGCCTTACCATCAGAAGGTATAAATGTCAGCCTATTGACACATTATAAAGACACAAATGGAATGTAGCCTGGCAGACTGGTGCTGGTTTTGAGATTTAATAGTACATCTGTATCATTTACCCCAGTGGGAAATAACACAGGATGTTGCCTTGTAATTTTTTACTACTGTATAATAAAATGTAACCACAATAAATGGTGTCTAAGCAAGTAATGCAGCCGATTCTGGATTTTGTCCAGTGTGTCTTTACTACTTATCTTAGGTTAGCTTTGCCCCCACCCTCAGCTATAGGCGACATACTATTTTGACTGGATAAAAATTGAGTGCAGATCTTTTTAGTGTGTTGCATACGTATATATAAAGAAAGAGACCCTCCTGTGCCAAATGCATCCTGCCTGTTAGTTAGCTGATGTTAGCAGTGTACTGGTTCATTCATCTTTAAATCACTCACATCCTAATTTGAACTGTCCTTGAAAGGGTCTTTTCTGTATTTCTGCACTTCAAGAATGTTTTTGCAGGTTGATTGCTTTCCCAAATGTCGTTACTGTGGTACAGTGTTATGTGCAAGTAGCCTTTTGATAAGAAACTCAAACAATGATATTTCATCAAAGTGTTATCAGACTCATGTGAACTGAGAGCAGGGATCTGGTGGGTTTATGTTGGTTGAATTTAACTCTTTGCATATTCCCTGCCCAATACTAAGGGGCATCTTATACCATTCAGCATGCTCAGGAGGTGCTGTGTGCTACCCAGTGCTGGTCCTCCCTAGCTGCAGTGTCTGGGCTGTCGCATTGCTGCAGGCTGTGATTTTTTTTATTAAAGACATGAGAACTCTGAGAAAGGACTCAGCATCCATTTAGGCACTTCTGCAGGGGCCCTGTAATGCAGGAGAGCTCTCTGGGTGCTTTCTAATGTCTGGCCTGTGATGTTGCAAGTGAAGAAAAATAGGAAAACATTATTCTGTGTGTATGACAGTACTGCACATTTGTAAAAAGACAATTAACATAGAAATGAGGGAGGCTTTTGATTCATCAAGTAGATTCAACAGACTGTGTCATTTCCTTGATTTTAATTTTAATTAGGATTAATCAGTTTTATCTCCTAAGGTCTTTGCGAGAATTTACATGAAACAGAAGACTTTGGTCAGCGGTGTGCCAGTGTAATAGCCCCTACTTGAAGAAATCCTGCTGTGGCACATGTAACCAGCATTACATTTGGCAGGACTCCAGGCTCCCTTCTCCTTTCACGTTAAATGCCTTGCTGTTGCGGGGAACCCTCTGAGTCTTCCAATACCAGGGCCTGGGCTCTACGTAGCTGCGTGGTTGCTTCCTTCTAAAACCACTTGGGACCAGTGTGTTGCTTGGAAAAAAAATCCCTGGGATGCCAGCTTGAAATAATGGCTGCTTTCTGCTCTAAAGAGAGGAGCAAAATGTCTTGCTTAACCTAAGCAAGCTGGGAGCTGGAGCCAGTTGAAACTGACCTTTTTCTCCTTAAACTCAATATATTCCACAGAGTGTATGGGTTTGGTTGGAGTTTCAGAGGTTCTGTTTGATATGTTAGAAGTGGAAAATGAGGGAAGGGAGCCAGGTAGTTATATAGGAAGGAGAGCAGCATCCCAGTGGCCTCATAGGGGAAGTGGCGAGGTTTAAGTGCGTGTTCTGCATGATGCAGAGCAGAAGCATGACTGCAACACGCCTTAGGTGAGTGTTGCTGGCTTAGTGCTGGGCTGTGTCCTCTTTTTCTTCCTTTTTCCTTTTCCTCCCTTTTTTTTTTTGCATCTTTTTAAAAGTCTCTTTCTCATCATACTGAGAAAAAAAAATAAAATTGAAAACTGTTACAAAACCAAATTAATCTTTCTGGTTTAGTTGCTAGATGTATTTATGAGTGAAAAATTTCGTCTTGTAAATTAGCGTAATTTGCAAACATGATGAGCATTTTATTATGTACCTAGAATAGATGTCTTTCTTTCTATGAAAACTTCCATATAATGTGTAGGTGGAAATCTAGCTTGCCATTTGTTTCCTTAGTTGAAAGAGTGTTTGTTCCAGAAAAATGAAATGTAAATGTTTTCTTATTAATTGTAGGATAACAAAATTTCATCCATGTGGGCCCTACAACACTAAGTATCAAGGGTAGGCTTTAAGCTTTTCTTACGCTCAACAGATCCGAAAGCCATTAGACATATGAACAAAAAGAAAATGGAAACAGAAGGCAAAAAATGCTGAAGGGAAAATCCTGCTGAAAGCCCACAAAGCATTTTCAAGCATACAGAAATGACCTGCTCCGTTCCTGTTACACAGAAGTGTTAAAATGGGAGCAGGCGACCCCTCTCCCCCAGATCATTCATCTGTTATGTCTGCAATGTATTTAGATTGAATCCTTTCCCAGATGCTGCAGATCTGTCGGTTCAACGGGAAATTAATGGGACTTTACCATTTGCTTTGAGGAAAAGAAGCCTGGACTTTCTCCTGCTGTCTTTGGCAGGAAGGAGCGAGGAGCTTTCCTGTCTGCTTTCTTTAAATATTGCGTCTTTTTAAGCCTTTTTGCCAGATAGCCTAATTTGTGTTACTGCAATATACCATGTTGGAAAATTACAGAGGTTAATGTACAGCTCTGTGATACACAACCCTAATGGTAGACTCTAATGTTTTTTAAATGGTAAACCAAAGGCATTCGTAATACGAGTTGCAGTGAATTGCCTGCAGTTCTTGCCAGAGATTAGTTTAGCATTGCTTTTAATATTTTATGCACTGAAGTTGTTTGCAAAGACTAAAAGCTTCATTCACCTTGCACACTCGTGCTTTGTTCTTTTCCTGTACAAAGCGCAACAGAAGCTCTCTCTTGCTGATGAACTATATGGCAGGAATTTATTAAATTCCTATTGTACTGCCTTGGAAAGATTTTACTAGTAATCAGTGAACGCTGTGTCAGATTTATGGTGTCATAACTGGGCCAGGTAGTTTGAAATCTAACCTTTTGTAATATCACTAGTTGCATATAAATATTTTTAAATATCTAAACCACATATGAATGTCACAGGAGGTTTGACTTTAAATGTTACTGTAGAGATTTGACCGTATATAATCCCATTAAAATGGAAGAGTACAAGATAAAACGATCCATTTGCAATTATAATTACGCATATTGAGATTGACCATTCCTTAAAAAAATTGGAAGTGCAGGGTGGAGAAGGGTGCTTGAGCAATCACTCTTTGTTGAAAGCATTGATAGAAGAATAAAAAAATTGATTTGTCAGTAATGTGCACAAAAAAGTATAGGAAGCATTTCCTTGGAAGGTGAAGGGAAAGTAATGTTTATGCTGTCATGGTTAGCTTTGCTTGGAGAGCCACCACTGAAAACACATGGTCAACCACAGAACAGCAAGTAACACTATGAATGACTTAATCTGCTTTTGACAATTGATAAATAAAGTGTATTAATTGATCAACTTAGTAATGGAGAACCAGCATGGCCTCATGAGTTCTCCACAGAGGAGGTGGGTTTTGTTCTAGGTCTGTCAGTGCCTGCTGTTTGACCTTGAATAACTATTTTTTTTTGTCTCTGTGCCTTTCCTTCTGCTATTCCTTGATTGCCTTGTCTTGGAGTTCTTCGGCAGAGAGATTTCTTTGCATTGTGTTCCGTGAACAATGAAGTCTGAGCCTAGCCAAAGCCTCTAGGGGCATCTCTAAATTATAATTGTTAGCTTTAATCACTTTCATCAAAAGAGCCTGGTAATGGAGGATGCAATGTGCAGGATTTGGAGAGACCTGTAGGGTGCATGTTAATTAAGTCACTGTAGGTGAAGTTGCTGATTTGGTTTCATAGGGCTGATGCAGAGATGCTGACACCCAGGAGTGATGCTGTGCTGCTCCATATGGATTTTCATCTCCAAAAGCACAATGCTGGGCACTCACTCCTCTACTTGAACATAACCAGAAACTATATGCTTGATGCAAACAAGGCTTTTTCACAAGCCTCCTGCTTAAACCTTTGTGGGTTTTTTTGGGGGTCCCTCTGCCATGATTATTAACGACTAAAGTTGGACTGCTTGGCTTTTTGAAGTGGAGACAGTTGCTTAAGGGTGAGCCGTGCCATCTGATTGGATTCTCCTCTCAGCCTTTGCTGTTGCTGAACAGAAAGTGTTTATTGTTGCTCTTCCTAATAACAGCTTCCTTTTTGGGATGGAGGTGCAACATGACACCAATCTGCAGATTAATTGCCCTTCTTCTGGCATCTGCTAATGCAGAACAGTGTGCCTTTGTCCTATTTGGGTGGATACATTACTCACCATAGAAGACAGTTCTGAAATATTTAGCCATATGAATGCCAGCAGTCATATTAGTAAAGGCAAGCTGTGTTGAAGTATCTGTGTTATCCATTTCGAGGTAAACACTTCAGATAGATAGAACTTCAGGTGGAGCAAGGGAGAGAAGGTGTTTTCCCTTCTCCGTTAGCATCTCACATGAAACCACTTGCCAGATTGTCCAGGCACAGAACAACTGGGGCAGAACTGGATAAGAAGTGATAAATGCTTTCTGAGAAGAAGTGCTGTAGGGTTTAGAGAGGAGTGGGTTAGTCAAGTGGTGAGGAAATCAGTAGAGAAATTGAAAATAATCTTCCCTTGTATACGGCGTAGTTGTTGTACTGCTGTATTACCCAGGAGTCAGAAGTAAAGCAACGTCCCTTTCTTTAGTGTGTTTATTGTATCTTTTAAGGCTAACACCAACTGGCTATAGTTCCTGCAGTGCACCCATTGCCAGTGAGCACTGACTGTCTAGCAAGTATTTTGCAAGATCTTTGCTGTGCAAGAATCCCTGTATTGTTCCCTTCTTATTTTAATAAGAACAGGAATTCCCTAAACTATATTTGAAATCTGCATAGAAATAGCATATGGCAGAGGCCAACTCAAGGTTATACATTTGGCGTTTGGGGAGAGAAGGCAAGAAAAAAGAAAGATTTACCAGTCAGTGCACTCACATTATGATAAAATAAAGGTGAGCTGGGAGGAGAGCATATGCTGAATCCTAAAGTGGCACAGAAGAGCCATAAGCCACTATATGTTGTGCTATCTCTAGCCCTTTATATTCCAAGCAGAAGTGAAATCTGGGGTATCGTAAATGAAACAAAGATCTTGATTTAATTTCATTTAAAAAGCCATTGCAAGGTAATGGGGTGACAAACATTAACTTCTTCAGACTAGGCAAACCACCATTTCTGTGCTCTATATTGCTGCCATCAGATCACAGTTATTCTCCAAAAGCTTCTTGGAAGAAGGTAGAGTAGTCTAAACAAATGGCATTTTTCCTAGAAATAAAGTATATGGATGCCCTCATGAGGTGTTGCCTGGTCTGCTCTGCGCTGTAAAAGTGCTTTTTCCTACTGAAACTGTATATATTTGATCAAAATCCAAGGCTGAAAACAGCTAACATCTGGAGACTTTTTCATTTGTACAGTGAGAAATAATAGCTGGTACAGAGGCAATTCTGCTGACAGGCAACCTGGAATAGGTCTCTTTTTCTTCCAGAACATCCATACTTGCCTATTACAGAGAAATCACTCAAAAAGCACCATGTGTGCTGGACTCTCAAGCCTTGTTTTAAGTTTTAATTTACTTGTCTGACTTCCAAGGTTACTGAATGCAAGTGATTGCTCCTTTAGTACATAAATAAGATGAATTATGTGTTGGGGACCAATGCCTCAGCCTCCTTCTTTTCATACTCTAAAGGGAGTATGTGCCAAGGAGTACACAGAGGCTGGGGTGAAACTTTCCTTTTTTGCCGTCAAAGATTAAAATAGGACCATTATGGATCAGCTGAGCTGTGAAACCAGAGCCCTAGGACCACTTTTTAGCTCTGCAAAGTTTTTAAGATATAGGATGCTCCAGGGATGCTATGGGACCACAGCAGTATAGGGAAACTGTGCTGCAGTCCCGGCTGGGAGAGGCTTAGGGAGAAGCCCACTGCTGCAAGTGGAGCAATTGTCCCCAGTTTAACACTGAATCCTATTTTAATCAGGCTTTCTAATTTTTAATTTTAATATACTTCTTCCAAATGAAATGACCTGTGTTCTCCCCTACAGGTTTCAGAAAATAATCTGGGCTTATAATTAATTTTCAGAGCAAAATTCATGCAGGAGGACTCATTGCTATTTCCCTTGAATTTTATTTTTTTTTTAATTCTGTTTTCTGAATGTTTAATTGGGTGGTCTATGGCCCCAAAGTCCTGTGCCACCCAGCTTCACTCAGACAAAACTGATTCCCACCAAAGTTCTATCTATCTGTAGAAATCCCAACTGTGAGGAACAATTTTTTATGTGTAATTAATCCCAAGAAAACCAACAATTCTGGGAGGCAGACCTATATCTATGCATTTCATGTTTTTCCCAATTACATTTAGCATCTAACACTATAGTCAGAAGAAAATACTGAAGATGTAAGGGAACAGAGGAAATTTAAGGTGTAACTGCTGATGAATAGGAATTAACAACCTTGCAATCATAATTTATTTTACATTCTTTTCAAAGTAGGAGTTTCTTTATTATTCTGGTGCAGCAACCTCTAAAATCTCTAGTAAATCCTCTAGTATAACAGTAGTTTTTCCAGGTCACATTAGAGTCTCTTATGGGGAAGATACTCATGTACCTTCACATTTGTTTGGTAACTACTTGTATCTGTTAAGGTGTTTTTTTTTTTTTTTTTTTTTATATAGTTGGCAGTGATAGCTTCTGCTGATTTTTCATCCAACCATTTTTAGCTATGTGCTAGTTCTGTTTTCCCATACAGAGATGTGCTTCATAGAGATTAAAAATTCTTACAGACTTTTAAAACTCAGATCTGTTGAGCAAAACCAGTTTTTCATTGCTGTATCCTCAAGTGCATATATAGCAGGAAGTTCATGAGTGCCTAGTAAGTCCTCAGGGGCAAGTATAAATGTTTTTTAATTTTTTTCTTTTTTCTCTTTCTTTCCAGAAATGCTGAATTCAGTACTCTGCAAAAAATAGCGTGTGGATTTTTAGCACCCGAAGAACAAGAAAAGGTAATTACTCGACCATATAGTCTAGCCTCATTTGTTAGCTATGCTAAAATATTAAACTGCTAAACCTGATAGCACTGTGTGAGCCTACAGCGCCATCTCTGCGTATGGGTGTTTGTGTATTTTCAGTTATTCAGGCATGGTTGTTTTTTGAGAATATTTCTTCATGGAAAGGGAGCAGGGGAACAAAAGCAGCAGAACATAAAAATGCTGGAGCAAAATATTAGGGAATAACACGCTGAGTTTTTGCAGTGCATGTAGAAGTGAAAAAGGTAAAAGAGGGGAAGAAAGAAAATCAAGGTTTATATGTGACAATGGAAAAAGCTGTGCACTTACCTACATTTGCAAAACAGCTTAGCACTGCCTTGCAGCAGGTGGGCAAGTACTGAAGGAAGTTCAGTGTTTACCAGTGCTACAGCACCCTCCTCATGTTTCGGTTTCATAGTAGCTTGTTGGTTAGTGCACCCTGCCTCAGAGGTCATGAGCTCTTCTGCTGCCTGTGAGCCTGCTCCTTGCAATCAAGTTTCTTGATCCTCTTGGGTCATGACATTTTGCTTGGGCAATGCAGCTCAACAGGGCTGTGGCTCTGTTGCTGGTGTTAAACAAAATGCTGTTCATCAAACTTTCATGAGCCACTTTGCCAGGGGCTGCATCTTGAAAGACTAGGCTCCAAAAAGCAGCAAGGAAAGAAAGGAGTGCTGCTCTGTACTGCTGCTGCCTCTTATATTTTCTTCCACCTTTTTCTCAAGGCTGAGAGGCGAGCACCCCTGTGGGACCTTCTGTGGTTTTGCACTTTGCTTCTTTCTGGAAGCAAATGGTGCAGGATTTAGGAAAGGAGGGCATGGTCTTGTGGAAGACTGGCAGTCCTGCTTCAGCTGGTGCATCCTTCCAGCTGTATGGTAATCCAGAAGAGGGATCAGGACCCCACATCTGCCTTAAAGGCTGTGTGTGGCTTCATTATTATTGTGAATAATCTAGAGGAATCTACATGAGCTGAGCCTTTCAGTTGTTTTTTGCAATATTTAATATAATAACTTCAAAGTGAGAAAAGATGTATATGGATGGACTATGAAAGGAAATACATAATATGAAGGACTGTACATTTGAGTGTAGCAAAGCAAGCGTAGTGAGATTTAAAACAGATGTAAAAGATACAGGTAGGAGATGTTGCAGGGGTCAGGAAAGCTTTTGTGTGAACATGCAACACGTTCTTGCAAGACAGTACGTTTCATTGATTGGGGTTGAAAAATGCATGTGAGTGACATCTTGTGTTCTCTACATCTGCGGTGCCATACTGACGATGATTAGCATGTGCATTTTAGAGGCAGTGTGTAAACCAAGATGACAAATGCAAACAAATCATCGGGTAGACCAGTGCTGCCTTCTTCATGTATCAGCATTACAATTTGCTGGAAGCCCATCTTCCCACCCCACAAATGGAAGTTCTACCTCAGTTCTTAGGAAGGATGTGGAAATACACTGACAGGGCTTAAAATTGCAGCTTGTTTTGATTCTTCTGTATTTTTTACTTTTTGTGGTGGACTGTGCACGTATCAATTTAATGCAAAATTATGATAGGAGAGCAAAAATAGCAGATAGAGGGAGAAGTTGTAGGAGCAAATAAATGCTTGATCAAAATGCCTTAAGTTTTTAAGAGGACCACACTCTCCTGTAGTTTGGGCTCACAGTGTTTTGAATTACCTTCCATTTGTGCTAACAAATGGGATTCATTTTTATGAATTTATGATGTCATTTAATACTCTAAAGCCTTGTGTCGCCATCACCATCTCATCTCTGGCCTGGAACTCTCATGTTTGGGCACTTAACATGTATGGGAGATGTAGGATAACTTTACTGGGGAGTCAAATGTTGCTTTGAATATAAGTTGGGTTGGTCATGTCAAAAAGATTGAAAAATCTGATTTCTTAAAAATAATGCATATCCCAAGGTGAATAATGGAAGTTGGTTTATACTTTTCTCCCCCTCAGCATCCTGGAGATTACAGTATGATGCAATGTGTTGGCAAAGAGACACTGTGCTCCAATGTTGAGTTTCATTTGTATTTCACTGCTCTGTATAAGAAGGTGAAATAGTAGTCTGAGTTACCTGTGTAATTTAAAAAATTATCTCAATGAATCCAACTGTGTTTATTTATGCTTTTGGTATAGTTGTAAAGAGATTTTTTTTTTTTTTTTTTAAATCAGTATTTCTTTTTTAAGTAAGAAAGTAAAAGTACCTCCGGATTTATCATGGCTAAATGCTTTCCAAGGACTTGAAACGAAACTACCCACACTTTAATGCAATGTGGTTCAAACAGGAGAATTATTCCCACTGGGTTTCTTAAAAGCTACAGACATTGCTTTAAAGTTTAAGCATACGCAGTATTGTAAGAATTTAAGGGTATGTACGTAGCAAAAAATGGCCACTCATTGTTATATTTGGTTAATATGTCATATTTATCAGCTTTTCCTATTCTCTAAGGTGAAATGGTTGCTTGCAACTTTTTTTCAGCCTGTGAAAGAGATCCCAAAGAGTCATTTAGCTCTGTTGACTGTAATTCCTCCAGACTTCAGCGGCATCCTTTCATTCGGTACTGCACGGTACTAGGTTGCAATGGCTGGGCTGGGAATGTATCAGATGTGTTTCATTGTATTGAAGAGATGCTAGCTGGTCTGCAAGCGTGCTGTCCCCTTGGAAAGGCTTTGCCCCCCCTTATGGGAGAAATGACCTTGATGGAAGTATTCACCCCCATGAAGTAGGGGTTTTCTGCAGGTGGAGTGGATTTCATGCTGTGCGGCTGTTAGCATCAGTAAATGGGGTCCAAGCTTCAGAAATTAAGACTGTGCTTTTATTACCTGCATGGCCAGGCCAAAGTGAGATATCCTGAGGCTCAAGGGCACGAGAAGCACTCTCTTCTTTTGTTCTTGGTGTCTTTTTTTTTTTAAACTGGCTGGCCATGACATTAAGATTTCTAATTAATTTAGAAACCACAGGCAGTTGAAGAGAGTGAGCAATGTAATAACAGGGCCATGGGGCAGAGTAAAAGCACATCAATTATTCAGGCAGTCGCTGCTGCTTATTCCCTTCCCGGAGCTGGGCTGGCTGTCAGTGTGTGTCAGTGATGCCGCTAATGCCCTTCAGAATTTACATGCATAAACAGTGGCCTTTAAAATCTGCATAAGGATAACTTCAGCATTTCCAATGATAGCTGCAAGCAGCATGCTCTGTCTAGCAAGTGCTGGAGGCTCCAATCGGTATTTCGGCTGCCTAGTTCAAAACCAGGATCTTGGCAGGTGTGTCCACTGGAAGCCTCTGCCACAAAGATTTGCTCCTCAAAGAAGTTGAGGGGCTGTCTGAGCCGGGGGAAGAAAGAAGCAGTCCTGCTTTAAAATGCAGATGGTGTCTGAAAGTGTTCTGTCTCGGTGAGTGAAGACCAGCATCTCTTATAATGCATCATCCCCTCCTGCTATTTCTGTGATGACCCAAAACAAGGATGCCACGGATGCCATTGGGGCTGGACCTCTGCAGTTGCTCTGCAGGAATGAGGGGCAGGAAGCTTCCTCCTTCTCCTTGTTGCTGTGGCTTTTTCATATCTTGTGTTTTGGCTTAACAGTGGGAAAGTTTGAAAATGAGGAAGCTTTTCTCACTGTGAAAAATTAAGATTCATGGGACTGCAGTGATCATCTTACATGGTGCCTTGCAAAAACTTATGTTACAGATGCCACAGCGAGCAACACTGATTTCTGCATTGAATCAGCAAGGGGTCTGAAAACTGGGAAACCTGTTGGATTTTTCTGCCATGGATGACAAGTGGAGCATGAAGTCTTATTTTTGTGGTTGGCTGGTGTAGTTATCCCTGCTGCTGGAGGCAGCCACATTGCTTTTTAAAAAGTGAACTAATTTGTGAAGGTGGCAAAATAAAATGAGCCTCACTAATTATGTGTTGTGCTGGCAAAATGACCAGCTTCAGTTCGGAAAACGCTGCTTGTAATTAACAGTGAAAGGCTTTCTTCTCTGATCTGTGTAGCCGTTTATGAATCGCTTCTCCCCATGGAAACTTTTAAATCTGTCTCACTGGAGAGGAGGAACAGGTAAAATGGATTTGCTTTAATAGCTGCGGTTGTAACTTAAACACTTGAAGTGATATTAAGCATCTTTCTCCATTAGCATTTCATGTTGATCCTGATGATATACCAGCTAAGGCTGAGACAGGATCAGGGTTCATTAAATGGAAGAAACTAAACTCCGTAGACAAATGCTTTGGCTAAATGGGGCCTTCATTGCACTGAGAACAAGAATGCAATTAGCTGAAATGTTTGTTTACAAAATCTAATTCCTGGGGAGTATCTTCTCAGATTGCCGCTTACATCTCTCGGGCTGTTTTTGTTGCCAAGGCTTGCAGCTTGATGGATTTTGCAAAGCTCAGTTGTAGCATGTATATATTGAATGGGTTGAACTTTGCATGGTAAAGCTGAACTCAACTGAAGACCAGAGGCTAAGCTACAGATGTGCCAGAGTTTATTTGTGCATTTCCCCATGTATTTTCCAGTTTATAGTTAGGCACATTTAATAATAATTATTAGATGTTCCAGATATTAAACAGGGTAGGTTGAAGAGAAGCTGGAAATTGTATAGATCTGAGTATTGTCATTGCTATTCTCCTGTACTCCACCTGCAGCCTAAAGCAGGGAAGTCACAAATGGGTGCCAGCTGGTGAGGATGCATCTCTCCGCAGGTATCTGCAGGAAGAGCCTTGTTCTCCTGGTTGGTTCAGTAACGTGGACGCACTCAGAAGGCGATATTGCCCATCTGTGACGGGAGTCGTGCTCTGAAAATGCTGCTTCTTCTTGAGTCACAGAAGAAGCCAACAGTAAACATAAAGGCTGCAATCCAAATATTAGGGTTGGGGTGTTTTTCAAGGTGGCTATTTTCTCTGTGTGTGTGTGTGTATGTGTGGATTTTTTGTTGCTGGGTTGTGTTTGCTTAAATGAAGACCAGTAACATGGTTGAGGCCTTATATTTATGTGAAACGGGAGACAGGGAAAAACTCTTGTAGGGAAATTAAACATGGCTTCTGGGAGCCGGATGAGGAAACTGTTCTTGACAGGAAAAAAAACGGCTCATACCACTTTTAATATTGGCTGTACATGAATGGTGGAGGCTTAGGTGCTTCATTGTGTGCCTTCATGTGAGTGATGAAGTGCCAATGGTGGGATTCGATTTTGTTGATGTGTAGGCTTTGTGTAGTGTGAAGGATCAGGCCTTTTAAGTGTGTGTTGATGCCAACAAAACAGCATGTATTAATTTTAATGCATGTAATAAAACATTGCTTTGCATACTAGGATATGGTGACGGCAGTATTTATTAGCTTATTTTCTTCTTACTCTGTGCAGTGGTTCTGCTTTCTTTGCAGTTAGTTCTAGTGGCTCCCTTGCAAATGAATAGGGTGACACTGGGCAAGTAAGCATTTCCTGGACACATTTGCCTTGTGTGTCTGGTGGCAAACATTAAACAGTTAGCAGAATAATAAAATTTCCTCCCCGTTTGCTGAACGCAGGATATTAATGGAATAGTCTGTATAATCTGTTTGGCAATGGCGTATAGTCATGTTAAATGATGGGGAACAGACTAATGAAGACCATCCTCCTGATTGATAAGTGTTACAATGTACCAACCCCGCAGTAACTGAAATAAAACAAAGCTGCTTTTGCCTAATCCACAGAGCAGTAGGCGATGTGCAGGTATATCCACATACATCCTACCGAGTAGGGCTGCAAAGCAAAGGGTGAGCTCCAGACCTCTGGTATGTCGGGATGGGATGGGACTGCTGCACAGCTCATTAATGAGCTCGTTGCAGTATTGTGGATCTTGCTACCTCCTTCCTTGCAAGTGACATTCCCCAGCAGCACTTCTCCTTCAGCAGTGAAATGGGAGTTGCAGGGGTTGATGCAAGGTCTTGCTCCTTGAGAGGGGGTACTCAGGTCCTTTGGAATACAGTACTAATATAGCATTTAAAACACCACTTTTTCAGTGTCAACACTGGGAATGAAAATGCTTTCCTTCATTTGAGGTAAGTGTGCCCAATATTACATGCTTATGTATGCCTGAGAGCCTATTCTCAAGACAGTACATGTCCTTATTTCCTATAAAAGCTAATTGCACTGCTAGGAGATCCTTCTAACTTAACACGATACATGTTTTTATGTCTTGAGGATTTTTTGCTGAGGTGAAAGAAATCTGAAATGGTGCCAATTTCTATTAGAAATGTATTGTTCTTTCCTGTCCCTTCCTCTTTCCCTGTGTCAAAATTGTTCTGGAAATTGAAAATATTTCATAAGATTGAAGCACACCAATGTAACTGAAGGCAAGCAGCATTTAACTGAGCTCTAGGGTAATTCCTGGTGCAGATGGGTTGCGGCTGTTTTTTGTTTTTTTTTTTTTTTTTTTTTTTTTTTCCAGCGGAATAAGCAGTAGGAAGCAGCATTGCTAATAGGGCTGTATATATTAAAGGTATAGAAAATGGAGAGCACTGTGGCCGAAGTATCTACCTTTGACCCTGCTTCACTGTGACTTTAGCAGCCACCCCAGATGCTACCAAGATGTTTGGGCAGATCAAGGGATTTGTTGCCTGGGTTTACCTGGGGATGGAGGAGAGAACCAGTGGTCAGGATGACTGTATCTACCCCTTCCCCAGCAGCTCCCTTCTCTTGACATCCCATGATGCAGTTCCACAGACAATTGTACCGCTATTAGAAGCTGGGCTTTGAGGTTTAGTAACAGCATGATTTGAATTAAGTCTCATTTAGTTGAAAGTTTTAAGGACTCTCTTCACTCCCTTCCATGCAAAATAAATTGGAGAGTTTAAATGCACTGTGTCTGGCTTGGAGGCATTTCCCTGTGGTTTATTGCTTTGCTTTTATTGATGGGCTATGTTTGCTCTCACACAAACTGATTAATTTGAACTCGATGATTTGTTTCGCAGGACTTGTTTGCTTAGGGATGAAGGCCGAATTAAGGGGGTTTTATGGGTTGGAAACTTCAGTTTCATAGACTTCATCAGATCTCATTTCTACTCCTTGCAAAGTTTGTAGAGACTCTGATAAAGTGGCCCTTGGCCAAGCTGGGAAGATGAAACCTGCCAAGTAGCTGTAGGGAGAACAGGAGGATATGTTAAATTACAGACAGCTTTTCAAAGTTTCAGAATGTCCTATGGAAGCAAAATGATGGACCCTTTGAAAAATGCAAGATGATCTGATTCTGCTTTTTAATTTCCAGAAATAAGAACAAAATTGGAACAATCAATCCAATTATATTAAAATATGAAGATATGCTAATTACAGCATTAGATATGTATTTTTTCACTATAAATACACCCCCAAGGAATCATTCTGTTTTTAAGATGAGCTTGGTATTATGATAATGCAAAAGAAGTCTATAATTTGGAATTCCAATTGGAGGTGAAGAAATTTAACATGTCAGCTTCTCTATTCATTACTCCAGCAGTCAAGACTAACAGGCTGTTCCTTCACCTTTGCTGTCAATCATTTAGATAGGCTAATTATGGATTCAGTTAAAAATATATATATATCAAAAGAGAAAATGCAGCAAAAGCAGGTTCAACATACTAATTAAAAAGAACCAACCCTAACAAAAAACAGGTCTGTAAAGATGCATTTAGTCCTATGTTATATGAGCTTCATGGCCAAAACATTCCAGCTATTACTCTGGTCTTTCTGGAGGTGCCATATGGACTAAGTTGAGAAGTGGTTTTCCAGTATTTGTGTGTTGGAAAAGAACTGGTGACTGCTGACAGGCACTTCTTGGACTGTTGATAAACACTCTCTGACTAGCATTTAAAGAAAGAGAAAAAAAAAAGAGATAAGGTAAAAGATGAAGTCCTATACTGGTATTTGTGTCTTGGTTGTCCAGAGGTGGTCACAGATGCTGGGGAAGGGGAGGAAGCGCATTTTGACTGGCTTGAGATTTCTGTGAATTTTATGCATTAGTTTTTGGAGTTTTAAGCTTTAAGGTCTCCAGTGCAGCGCTTCTTTAGCACTGAATTTAGAGGGGACTGTTTAGTTTTAAGATACAGGATGTAATTGCATTGACCTCTGTTCTGCTAGTACTAAATATTCAATATGCTTCAAAATAATTCCACAAAACTGTAACTGGAAAATCAGATTTCTGATTGAGATGCATAAGTATAGTCACAGGTCTAGTAATCTTGTTTTAAAGCAGCAGCATTCCTTTGAGGTGAGTTTATTATGACAAAATATACATGGCCAAACTTAAATATAGTTAACCTAATATGATCAGACTGATTTGGAGCAGGGGTAGGTCAACACTAAGTGCTTTTGAAAATCTCATCCCAGTTCTCTAGAGATTAAAGGCTATGAGTGCAAAGCATCAGCCTAAGTCATGCCGAAGAGGCGGAAGAGATGTTTCTCAGTGGAGAAAGGCTTCTGCTGGAAAGCAGGAGCACAAAACAGACTGGAAGGGTAAGAAATATCTGCAGCCAGATGGTGAAATACCCAGCTGTGCCCAAGGCACAAGACTTGCAAGTTAACCCGCGTGGTTGCATTCGTGACTCTTCTCTACTGGCAGTGTGCGTATAAGAGCAGACTCCCTGTGTTTGGGTAGGTAGGAGCATCTTCTAATGTTTTGAGCAGTACTGCTGCACTGAGGGAGTGCAGATGAAAACCTTAAGGTTGCTGGCCCAAATTTCTCAATGGTTTTACCGATGAGCTTCTTTTAAAAAAAACCTTGTTGCAAAGGCAGTATCCTTGGAATTTGTAACATTCACTGGAGTCTCACAGCATGTGAACTTATTTTTGGTGTAACATTTTCATTTCAATACCTAAAAGTCAAGTACTATTTTAGGCATTCGAGTGAGTAGTTTTGCTGTTGTACTGGGAAGAGGCTAGAGGGCTTTCCTCTTGTATATCTGTGAATAGCTCATGCGACTGATTTAGTTAAGGAGTTGAAAACATAAGGTCTAGCGAGACAGTGGAAAGAGTATTGACACCCTTTGCATGCATGGCTTCCTACTGACATAACTGGAGTTGTGTTTTTTTGAAGTGAATCTGAGTTTGACTCCTAGATCATGGAGATATGATGAGAGATTTGGCTGGATCCAAGCCATGAAGCATTGGTCCCTTTGCAATCAGTGAGGTGACTCATTCTAATACCTCACCATCAGATGATCTTGCTCATTGCTAGTGCTTCATCCTGCACACATCCAGCCAATGGAGGTGCTTCTGCTATCAGCCATGGTGTCCCGGCATAAGATGCATGTAGTCTTCTGTTGCCTCCTCTTCTCTCAGCACCAGCTGTGTTATTGCAAGCCCCCAGAGGAAGGCATTCTAGACAGTCTTTATAATATTTAAAGAGTCACTTTGTGTCTCCTTCTAACTGTTGCAGTTTATTCAGGTAACAGACTGATTTTATGATGAAACGTTCTCTTGGACCACATGTGTGCAATTTTAATAGCAATTCCTGCTATAAAATAAAAAAATCTAGTATAAGCAGTAAGTTTAGCCCTTAAACTGCAGCAGCACAGTGCCTTTTGGAAAGGTACACAGCTGCTTTATGTATAACGTGTATGAGTTAAGCCTCCTGGGTTGCTTTCCATGATCAATGGTTTTATACAGGAACACACACGTCTCAGTAAGTGGATCTAAACCAATTGAGGCTTATCCTTTGAGACTGACTTTTGCACGTCCATGTTATACAAAGCCTGTAAAAGATTGAAAAGACATGTCGTTGGCATCTGTATATCCCTGGGCTGGGCTTGACACCTATATATAAGAAAAAAGTCCTTCAAATGCTTCAGGTAGAGGATAGGAAAAAAGCAGCACATTGAGTAAACAGATGGGGTGGGCCAGCATTAAGGGCAGGATGGTTATGGTAAGTGCAGTGTGCAGAAGTCACAGTACATCAGCTGGCTAATCAGTGCCGAATGATTTGTAAGCTTCTCAGCAGAGGTGAGTTTTAAGGAGGTTTGGAGGAGAATGGTGTCATGGCTCTACAGATTTGTACTCTTCACCTGCAGAAATAGGGACTCTGGGAAGAGTGTGAAGGCTATTACTTCAGTCTGGTTTTCTACATTCTTTTATATGCTCTTTTTCTAATGTATTTTTTTTTCTTTTTTGTAATTCTTTTTTCTTCACATTCTCTACAGAGTCTCTCCAATGAGACAGGTTGATCGTGGGCCCAGATGCCAGATGCTGCAAATGTCATTTTTTTAAACCAGCTAGGAATCTGGCCTGATATTTAGCAATCACTTAGTACTTTCATCTTCAAAGTACTGTGCAAACATTAATTAATTCTGCTGGGGAGCATGCAAGAAAGTGCTGCTGGAATAGTTATGCAGACTGCAAAGCAGGGAGAGATGGCAAGGACAATGTTGCTGGGCTTGGGAGGTTTATACTTACATACATAATTTGGCAAAGAGGCCTACAACAAGTGGTTTCATATGAGAAAAATCTCCTTTAGGAGCCTGTTTTTTCCACTGATCAGGTACTTGGTGTTTCCAAGGGGAGAGGGTACCTCTCTGCAGCTGCTGCCTGTTTATGGAGATGGGTGACCTGGGATTCCTGTGCCCATAGCCACCCTTTCAGATGGGTTCAAGCTGGCAGAGACAGTAACCTCAACAGCCAGGCAAATGCTCTGCAGATGCTCAGTGCTGAGACAGAGAGAGGCTGTGCAGAAGTCAGGGCTTGGAAAACGTATAAACTGCTTGTGGCACATGCACATTTGGAGATGCACAGTGCTCTGTTCTGCAAATATGCAAAACCATTTTGCCCATGTGAACGTTGGCTTTGACAGGAGTGAAAAAGCACAGTGGAGCTGCAAAAAGGACTATGAAAGATGAAAGCCTTTCATCTGCTCTTAAGGACACTCTCAGGAGCCTTCAGTGTGGGCAACAATAACCTGTGCCAGAGTGGATGAGGAGTGCTTGCGCATCCCCTGCCACTGGCTCTGCACAGGCAGGAGGAGAGTGGCAGCTAAGGAGCAGCAGCAACACGTTTCAAGTTGGCACGGTTGGCAACATTTTCCAGCTGCGCACCTAACTCTGCCTGGCATAAGGAGAGCAACACTTTGAGACTTGCCTGGAGCACCTCTTTTGGGTGAATACACCACTTCACAATATTCTAACACTGGATCCACTCAACCAGCCCTTATTGAAAGGGACCTTTAAATGATCACATTGACAGATGCTGAAATATTAGCAGTGAACCACACAAGACTTACATGCCTTGAGTAATGTTGTATCAACTAATTCCAGGTCAAAATAGGCATCTAGGGGTGAGGAGGTATGTGATTAGTTGGAATTATGAGGGTAAGTTGGAGTGAGTAGCACTGATGGGCCCAAAAGGGAAGGCAGAGGGATGTGCTATACCAGAAAATAACATGACTGTAAAAGACCTTTTGCTTGTTGGATGTCTGTCAGGGATTGGACACAAATCTGTGCTTTGTCCTGAAAGGCAATTGGAGGCGAGACATGTCTTCCTATTGAGTAGAAACAGGTCTCTGAACAAAAGACAGATTCAGGTTGACAGGATGGGAGCTGGGTTTTGGCTTGACTTTGCTGACCTTGCTTGGATGAGAAGGCAGGGGGGAGCTTTAAACTGCTTGCACAACTCAATAGCACTTAACGCAATGATAATTTTCAGAAGCTGTGCAAATGCATTTAGAAAAAATAAATTTATTTTAGCTTTGGCAAAATAGAAGGCTAAAATGTCCCTGACTGTGGGTTTGTGTTCATTGAGATCCATAGGTATCTCCTGATAGTTTTCCAAATTTATTTTTCATGTTGATGAGTTAAGGAGCCAGGGAAAGAGCGATCGTGACCAAGGCAGTTACTTTTCCATGGACCATGATCTATGCACTTAAGATAGTAAAATTTTATCTGGAGCTGCAGAGTTTTAATTTCCCACTCTTCTTAAGACTTCAGTAGATTAACGTGCTCAGAAATATTTCTTTTTAATCTCAAGATATTACCATGCCTAGGTTTGCTTGAAAGGCAGGGCTGAATCTCTTGAGGCTCACAAGCTGTAATCAGAGATGTTTATATGAAATTTTAGTGTTCCATCATATCATACCATCTCAGGAGTAAAAAAATAAACTTAATGAACCTAGATCAGACAGATTTGTGATGAACTCCCAAAGAAAAGAGGATTTGCAAGTAGCTGTGATTTTGCTGTGTGATTTTAATTTTATGGGCCCCCGTTGTTCAGTGTTTTCTTCAGTGTAACTAAGAGTTGTATTAAATATTAAACAAATGGTGTGGCGATTCATAAAAAGGGTCATGAGCTCCATATGTGAGTTAGAAATCTAATCTCCAGCTGATTCCACTATAATCCATGTCATATGTCCAGAATCAGAGAACTCCAATGTCTTTGAATAATTAGCTAGTGATCAAAACAGGAAAAAAAACCCCAAAGATTCCATTCAAACCATTTTCTCTTGGAGAGGGCTGTTCCTTCAAAACAAAATTGCTTGTTAAACCTTGTCAATTTTAATGGCATTTTCTTTTGAGTGGATGTAAGACAAAAATAATTTGGAAAATGTCAGGATGTCGTCTTGATATTTGCAGAATTGATAATTGGGTTTTTTAGTGTAAAATGGCTTTCATTTAGTACTGTAATTCTTACTCTGTTTTAATAAGAAAAGAGAGGAGTGAGGATTTTTCTTTTCACTGAATGTAACTTATTTTAAGTAACATAAAATGACTTTCTAGAATATTGTTTCACCAAAAAGAAAACTTGATTAGCTTTTTTTCTGATAACTATATTTAATTATAATACTAGTTCAGGTTATGGAAAAAAAGTAAAATCTCCAAGTCTTTTCTTTGGATTAGAAATTAATTTTTCCCCTACTTTCCTCTGAAGCCCTGGAAAAATACCTGTCAGCCATACATCTCTGAGACAAATATGCTGAGTTTTTTTCTCAGGCCTTGCAGAAATGCATCCTACTTTGCATGAGAATTGCAAGGCAATGCTGGGGGATACTATGTGAGTTAAAAACTTGCCTGTGCTTTATAGCATCCACTCATAACACAAAGCACACACACAAATACTCCAGTGCTCATCCACAGACTTTCCCAAGAGGTTTTTCTATGCTGCAAGTGCCTTTCAGCCTACACACAAATGCATGCATGAAGTTTACATGTTGGCTTAATTATATCTCGACTTTGAGCTATAAAAAGGTTTCTATTTGGGGAATTTGGAAACTAAGTATTGAATCTATCTCCAGAAGTGCCACGGAGGCAGTGGAAGTGCATGCCCTATTGCAGTGGGGTAGGTTTGTTCATGCATGGCTCTAATTGAGGAGTGCTGCTGTTGCATTTAGTCGGTCAACTCGTGACACATACCTGAACTGAAGAAGCAGCCATATGAATGAATACAGAACTGAAGTTTTGATGTCTATAGCATCTATAGACTTCTGAAACTACAACTTTACTTAGTACCTTATGGATGAGGGCTGTCTTTCTTGCTGTGTGGCTTGTGTCTTACCACTTTGTTCAGAAAGAAGTAGGGTATGATGTAGTCTGATGACCTGTCCTAGAGTATTGACTGCTTAAAATATAAGAAATATGGTAGACTTATATGGGTTTTGGGAGAGAAAAAATAAGGCCCAATTTAAAACATTGAAAAAAAAAAAGAATCTACTTATCTGTGTTAAAAACATGGAGTTAGGGAAGCATGCAAATGGTTACACAAGCAGAAGTTTGGTATCTAATTGTAAATTAGATAGACAGCTGCAGGATATTGATAGACATATGGCAGGAATGTAAATAGTTTGCTTGCACTTTAGAAACATCCTGGAAAGCTGTGTGTAAACTCTCTGAAGTGAAGAGAGAAGAGATTATTTCCTAGAGAAGATAGTTTTTGAGAGAAATAATGCTAATAAATAATCTGTGTCTGTCTGGAAGGCAAAAGTTATATTTTGACACTTGCTTATAAAGCAGCCTCTAATCAGAATGTATATTCTTGTTTGGCTGAGGAGCAAATAAAGCTGGTGAAGGCAGTGGTTGTATTGTGTCGCTGGAGCCATTGTAGATGAGAGCTAGCTCCTCCGTGGGACTTGCCTGCTAATTTCAGCATAATCTCCTGGCAGATGCTTCGTGTCTACCAGGATTTAGGGAAGATGACAAAGAGGAGGGTAAACAGTTGAGTAATTCAAGAGGGAGTGTCAGATTCCAGAACGTAAATTCACGTCAGTGGCCAAAACTGCTTGTTCTTCCACCAAACTGAATGTACAACTTGCCTGCATACCAGATGTAGGGGTTGCCGCTATGCATAGTGAACTTTAAAATAATATCTTAGTGGAATGCAATACTCTGAGGCACTAATTTTGGCTTATTTTGCAAGCCAGAAAAGCTGTCTAAATATTTAATGCTCTTTTGTTAATAGTTGGCTTTGCATAAGGTGATACTATTGAAGCCATAAAAATTCCCAATCTAAGAATAGCTAAAGTTGTTCTTATATTATCTAAAAGATATAGCATGAGTAAACCTTGAATAGCATGGTTGATTTCTGGATGGGTGTCTAGCGACTTACTTGGCTTCTTAAATAATTCTTGTAAAATTCACAGTGGGCCAAATTCTGACCCTTTTGGGGTCAACAGTAGCTATTCCAGTTAACTCTGTTGGGCTCATGCATCTGCCTTAGGGACAGATTTCAGTCCCATAGCTTGTTATTTGTAATTTTAGTGAAAGGGACAGATTTACTTAACAGCTTGATGTCATTTTTTTTTCTTTCTTTATTTTTTTTTTTTAATAAGACAGTTTCTGAAACATGCAAAGAAGCTTTTATGGAGTGGAAGCAGTGAAAGGAGAGCGAGGAAAATCAAAGAAATTCAGGTATCAGTACTATTTCAAAAGTATGTTTCTTAAGAGAGTTTTCCTTAACTATCCTTCAAAGATGACATGATGGAAAATTTGTTTATTAATTAACAGTGCTGTCTCTCTGGCTTAAGAACAGGGTTTTTGTGTTGTTTTTTTTTAAATGAAGATTTAACATCTTGTTCACTCTACAAAGAATTTTTGGAATTCTAAAACTTTAAGTAACCATAAATTACTTAAAGCTCTTGTAGGATTAATATGAAAAGAAGAACACTTTAAATGTTGTTCCTTAAGAGGTAAGCTTAGCCTGTGTACTCATAGAGTTATGTCACTGGTATATCCTTACCAAATAATTGCAAACATATAGAGCAAATCAGTCCCTGGAATCAGCTGACATACAAATATAGTATATGGGGTTTTATTACAGCAGAGCTTGAGAATTGCAAACCCAATTTTCCATAGAAAAATTGCTTTAATACGATCTGAGTGCCATGATTTGGTTCATTTGAAGTCTTCTAAGTCAAGCTGCTTGCTGGTGTTCCTATCAGGACTGTAATTCTACATTTATTTATAAAGGCCTGATTTATAATAGAAATTATGTTCAGTGCTTGTAAATAAGAAATTGGAATATTTTTTATGGTGACTGTATGTGCCTGTATATTTAACCAGATTTTTTTTTTCATTTATGAAGTAGGAAGGAGTGGCTCTTATCAACAGTCATTACTTTCCAAAAGTTACTCTAAAAGATGAGATCTCTGTTCTCCTTTATCGCAGAACATTTCTGATTTTGGTTTGCAGCAGAGAACCTTGCAGTTAGCCCATGGCCATAACCCTGTGGATGCTTTTTTACCTTGGTTAGACTTTGGTATTTCAGTAGCCCCCAGCTGGTTTCTCAAAACATTTCTATATTGGTGTTTCACTCACAAAATAGTAAGTTATGCCCCTGGTAGTTGTAGTGGCACTTTTAGCATTTCAGTGGCAGGTCATTGGCATTTTAATGACTCTGCAAGCTCATTTCTGCTCCAAACTGGAGTCTGGAAAACAGCATGACCCATGTTTGAAATTATTTGCTATGGAAGAGGTACCTGGTAGCATTGAGCTGTTTTCTGACTTTCAGAACCTTCGTAGATGTTAGTGCTGGATGCTGGAAGCTAAATAGGTCAGGATTGTTAAGTGGTAAAATGTCTTTTCTTCTTATGGAAAGACTGGTTAATATTTCAGTTTGTGACTTTCTCAGAGAAGGGTAGATAAAAGTTTGTACAGGTAAAAGAAGCCTGATGCTCTCTTTCAGTCTTACAAAGCCATAAGTAACTATTTTATTTTCTACTACGTGATTCTGCACTTAACATGGTTAAATCGAGTTCAGTAAGTGATGAATCAGGCCCTGAAAGGATGCTTAGGAATGAATTCCTAAACCACAAAAACCTGTTTTTCCCCTGCTGTAGGTGGATGGAGCACCCTCCATGAGCTTCTCTATACTGGGACTTTCCCATCTTCCCAGTCTCTTGTTTTCCATCAGTGTGGGTATTTGGGTCACTGTCTCCTGGCTTCTCCTTTCCCATCCCTAACTTCTGTCTCTTCATATCTGTCTCCTTCTAGAGTCCCCATGTGAGACTGATAGGCAGCTCTGTGAAAAAATAAAGGGTTTGTATGTGGTTTTGTTTGAGCAAAACCATTGCCGATTACTACTTGCCTGCTTTAAAACCTCCTTAGGTGTTTTTCAGTGCTTCAGCAAATATGCGGTCATTATATTCTTCTGGCTTTCTTTTTCTCTGTCTCTCTGGTCTGAGTCCCTTTAGCTGGGCCAAATGGTACCATGTCACCCCAGGAGCCTGTAGGTCCCTATCCCATCAGGAGGATTGCCTGGCCCTGGTAAGGAAAGTGCTCACTGGCAATGAGATGAGGCATCTCTATGAGGAGATGCCCATTTCTGCCTCTGCTCCAGCCATTTCCCATTGAGGGAACGCTAAAGCTTGTGAGCTGAAACTGTTTTCTGATAGCTGAATGGTAGAAAGGGAAGAGGATTTGGGTGCTGCAGAAAATGTCAACTTGGTTTTTGGGGGTGGAAAAGATCAAAAAAAGAAATACCACTTATTGTATAGACCATGCAGAAAAGTTTAATATCATCACTCCAAGCCTGGTTTACTCTATCCTGAGCTAGGTGGTCCTTCCCAGGTAGTGTGGCTTTTCCCCAGCCGAGTGAGCTCCCTACCTGACTGCTTTCCCCAAGATGTTTTACAGCTGTGTGACTTCCATGCTGTGCGCTGGTTGATGCACAGAGATGTTTTATCAAGGAAGCATAGGCTAGAGGAGAAAATGGAGCATTTCAATGTCCATTATAGTGGGCAAACTGATGAAAGACTCTTTCCAAGAGTTTTGACTTGTTTTCAATATCTTTGAAATAATCCCTTTAAGATTCTTGGTGGGGAATTTTGGTTTTGCTTAATACTTTCTCTTCCTGGAGTTTTGATGAAATGCCAAAATTTGTGGAGCTTTTCCAGCTAGCTCAGTTTTTGACCTCCTGAAAAGATCAGGGTAGAGATAAAAAGTCAGAGGACCTTTCTTGCCTTTTTGCAGGCTGAAGGCATTGTTTCTAGCTAGAAGATTAAGGGTGTAAAACCTTTTCAGAAGGGCTTAGCATTCAGAAAGTCCCATTATTCTTGCTATATGTGGCACATTTTCAAAAATTGTCCCTGGCTAGAGAAGCTGAGAACTTCTAAAAACTTATCTCTGAATTATTCTACCCATTTTAGAAGCCTGGACTTGCTTTCTTGGACAATGCACCAACCTGCTAAGAGAGATAGAGAGAAAGAAAAAATAGAAAATATCTCCCCAGCTCCCCTCCCCCAAGTACATAGCTCTCTGCAGTGCCAGCTTGTGCTGGCTGGTCGTCTTGATTAACTTATTTTCTGGATTGATCTAACTGAAGTTTGCATATAAATTACATATTTACTAATGTACATTTTTCTTTTCCATTGCTTTGGATTGACAGAGTCTGCACCCTCTGGACTTGCCATGTTTCACTCTCTTATATATTGAAGAAAGCTCAAAGGTCTTTCCCATACTTATTCTCCATTTTAAAATGAAAATGTTACATGCTGAAGTTGAGCAGTGCAGTCTTCTTTAATGCAATATGCAGTTTGCACTCAGATCACTTGCTCCTGTGTATAATTTATACATGAATCATGAATTGCGTTAGGATCCTCAGGAAGAGAAAATAAATTGAGTAGAGCCACATCCAATTATGTAATGAATTCCTCACGGTAAAATTTACGGTGGGGATGTTGCAAAGTGGAATGCTGATAAAAGATTTCTGAAAGATTTGTTGCAGTATCTCCCAATAAAAATGAACCCCAGTCCATTTTAGGCATAGAAGAGCCATTTTGATTCAAACAATAAAATATTTAAAGGTGCATGGGATTGTTTTATATTGTAGCTTAAGTACCACAGCATAGCTTAAGGAAGAAAGAAATACTTTGATACATATGATAAATATAACTTTTTTTTTAATGGTTCCAAAAGCACTTTCTGGGCTATAGCTAACGGATTATATTTTGAGTAGCTATTTTGTGACCCTGGACTTGACTTTTTTAAACAGGCTGCTGAATCCTGGCTTACCAGGCAAAATAGGGCTTGTGAGCTTGTATAAAGCAAGCAAAAAACTGATGGCAGTGTGAGAAACATTAATAATGTCACCTGTGTTTGTGGCATTGATTTCTTTTAATAGCTTCCTATTTGCATTTCCTCCCACTGTGCCTTCACCTGTTGCTTTTGATTAATTTTCAGTCAACACTCAGCCTGGGCATGGGCTGTATTGGTGCAGGTGTTCTTCTGAGCAGGACATCCATGCTCATTCCAGTTGGATGTCCTTCTTCAAAACCCATAACGTGGTTCCTGAAAGCTGCATATTGGTTGCAGCCAAAGGGTGAACAGGTGGGTACATCCACACCATTTGTATTAAATGAATCTCCTTTTGATGCTGCAGGTCATGTTAGAAAAAAAATCATGACAGTGACCAATGACTTGTACCATATAGACATCAATAGCTATTAAGGGAACACTTCCCTTTCTTTGCTTTAGATTTCCTGCCTCAGCAAATCTTCATGCTACTTTGCACCAAAAATCATGTGTCTGTGCTGTGGGGAGCCAGCTCTGGCGTGGGAAGAAGAGTAGAGGCTCCCAAGAGCTTTGCTTAAGCTACATACTGTCGTCAAAGCTTAGGTTTTATGAAACCAGAAGTCTGAAAAAGCCATTTGAATAGGGAAGGTATTTTATTTTCCTAGATGAGTAGAATATTTCAGCAGCTCCAGTGGCTTAATACCATTTCCTTGATTAATGTATCTGTTAGATTGAGTACATGAAATGTTGAAGCGCACCTATGCAGGGGAAGAACCTGGGACTTGTGCTTCTAATTCCTGAAGGTTTTCAGAGTTTCCCATGGTGGTTTTAATTTTGCTGAATTCTTTAAGGGTAAATCTTGGTCCTCTTGCAAGCTGATGGTGGGAGGTTTGCCATCATCTTCAACAAGCTGAGAATTTCCCTGAATAGAATTAAAACTAAGTGCCCTGATAGTGTTCAAGTTTAGACTGAGAAAGAAAACATCCTAACTTTACTTAAAAGCAGCCTTAAACTGTCAGGGCAAGAGCTCTTGCATGGCCTGATGTCACCTTAACTGACAATACCCACGCAGTCCTATGAAAGAAGGTGCTGGCTTATAAGGATCAGCAATTCCTGCTGCCCCAGTCCCCACATGGTCATATGGAAATGTTCGGGAGGCATGGTTGAGGCAACCTCAGAAGAGGTTTTTAACGAGAGAGGATGGTCTAAGCAGTCATTTAGGTTACCATAATCTGTGGTTTGTATCAGGGGAACATTACCAGACATTTGCATGCAGGAGCATTACCAAACCAAAAGGCGTGTCTTCTGATGGGTTCTTCCAAAACTTAAATTGAATTATTCTATTTCCCTAAATTTCCTTTGGTGATAACACAAGTCCAATTTTGTCCCATCAGATCAAACTGATATTCAACAGTTGTTCAATATTTACCCTGTCTTAATCGAGCTGAATCCTGTGTCAAGTGATTTTCAGACGGGCAGGTTAGAGTGGAGCTGATCAGAGCTGGATGCTTGTGCTCTCACAGCTCTGCTCAAACTGTGGGCTTCATGACAGTGTTATGAGAGAATGCTCTTTTGCACATCCTTATAAGGGGCCTATAAGGATGCTGGGGAGGAACTCTTCATTAGGGAGTGTACTGATAGGACAAGGGGTAACGGGTTAAAACTTAAATAGGGAAAGTTTAGATTGGATATAAGGAAGAAGTTCTTTACTGTAAGGGTGGTGAGGCACTGGAATGAGTTGCCCAAGGAAGCTGTGAATGCTCCATCCCTGGTGGTGTTCAGGTCCAGGTTGGACAGAGCCTTGGGTGGCATGGTTTAGTGTGAAGTGTCCCTGCCCATGGCATGGAGGTTGGAACTAGATGATCTTAAAGTCCTTTCCAACTCTAACTATTCTATGATTCTGTGATTCTATGATTCTATGAAAAGCCAAACCAAAGTCAAGCCAAGCTATATAGTTCTGTGAGTTCACAGCTTTCCCCATAATCTAAGCTTGGCAAAACTTGATTTTTTTTTTCTAAGTGCAAATTTAATCTGAGACAATAATTAGCAACTTGTTTGTTTGTCTGTCACCTTGAAGGAAGAAAGGTCAAATATAGTCAGCCTGAGAGCTTCTTTGCCTTTCCCCCTTGATGCATTTAATTAGATTTCTCATGTCATGTAAAAAAGAGATAGTACTTTGAGTATGACAGAGGTTGCTGGAATGGCCTATCCATGTAAGACTTTTTGGGTTGGTTTGGTTTTTTGCCTCCTTTTCTTTCTTGCTGGCTTCATAGCCCGATTTGTAATTTTTCAGAAAAAGTGACAAGTTTAAACAATTAACCCTTCTTGCAGAGAACAGGCAGGCCTTTTTTAGAAGCGAAGGCTATAAATAAGCACAATGTACAAATAAAAAAGACTGCTGTGTAAGACAGGTAAGAGGCATGTTAGAAAATGCCCAGAATGAAAGTTTTACAGTTTTTTGCATGTACCTATATCTATATATGTATTTCTTCCCAGGAATACATACATAAATGCTGTATGCATAGCTCTTTGAAAATTGACTAATTATTTCTTGGGTTTCACATTATTTTTTCACATGCCTCTCCTGGTTTTGTTTCATTTTGTTTTTTTTTTTCCTTTTTTCTGTCCCAGAGGACAGGCTTTCCAGGTAACTGGAACTGTACATGTTAGACTGTGATCTTGGTTCAGTGGTTTTCATGATGGGAAGCAATTACAAGGAGGAGAGAGGCAGTATGCATTGGTGGGTTACAGACCAGACTCACTGCATGTCACAACAGCTGAAAACCCCTGAGCAGTTTGGGGTGTTTTTTCCTTTCAGTCATGTCCTGGTTCATTGCAGTTACAGCTGGGAGGATGCTTCCCTTATTTTCTCTCCTGCAGTGCAGTTGTCGCTCTGCCTGTGTAGGGATGGCCACCGATTTTCTTTAAAATCCCAATACAACTTCCCTCTGTGCCCAATGGACTGAGGTACCCTGTGGGTATCTTGCTACCTACATGTATATACTCATGAAATGTTTTAAGTATGTTTCAGTGCACATATAAACCAAAAAAAGGAGGTTGAAACAGCAGAGTGGATTTGCAATATTACCTGTGTCATGGTATTAAAACTGATTTTTTTCTGAAATGTCTTTCCCCTGTGTGCTGTCCCATCCATTTCATCTTCCAGACAAATGAGTTTGTAACTGCTTCAAATCCAGGTCTTTTTGCTGTCATAACTTTCAGTTGTAATGCAAAGCCCCAGAGGGGATTAGCCAACCTGAACATCTCAAATTTTAAACTTACTGAAGTAAGTTTTGAGTTATAAGTAGGGAGAAAAAGCCTTTCTCAGTAATTTTCAAATCAACTTACTTAGTATCTGTCCCACTATGCCTTCCTCTACACCTCCTGCAATAAATCTGGGGGGTTGTTTTGGTCAATGTAGAATGAAAGCCCTTGAAGGGAAAAATCTTGCTTATCCTTGCAGGACACGGAGAGATGGTGAAATCTAGAAATGCCAGGACACAAGGAGGACTTTTCAGTCTCCTGCATGATGAAATGCTCGTGTGGACCCTGACCCTAACCAACATCTTGCAGTCAGTAATTTCACCTTACTTTTAGGTTGAGCACCTAAACCTGCTGGATATAAAGAGGGGAGAGTTGAGGGTCTCAGGATTTAAATAATAGAAGCCATACTCCAAAGCAGATACCATTTTACAAAGGTATCAGAAGCCAGCAGATCTCCTTGTTTGGTGGCAAGTCACTGAAAAAAGGTAATCGTTTGAAGGTTTTATTTCAATTAATTTGATTCAGTTGATCATATATTATTTGAATACCTAAGTCACCTCTCTGAGGATTCAGAGGCATGCAGAACCAATTGATTGACTCTTTCTCCAAACTTTCTTCCGAAATGAAGCAGTACTTGGTATCAAAAATGAAGACACATACCTTAGCAAACGCCCATAGGCTGGAGTCTGTAAAAATGAAGACAGGAAGACAGATTTACTGTCACACCTGGAAGGAAAAAAAACCCCAAAAGAAATCTTAGAAAATGGGGAAGGCAATAATGGGCTTACTGCAGTCAAAATAGCGCTACGGGGTGGTTTTGTATGGGTTTTTTTTTGTTTTTTGATTTTTGGTTTTTTTTTTATGGCAGAAATATATCAATTTATTTCTGCACAACACATACGTATTTACATTACTTAAACACACCATTAAAATAGCAATTCAAAAGTCAATATTTTATTTAAATGTCAGACGACTGAGATTTCAGTTATTTCTTAGCAAAAGGGCTTGAACTGGGAACATATTGGCCTATAGTCTCATAGGTGGGAATAGTTCGTAATGGGCAATTATGGGCTAAATGAGCAGGGTTATGTGGTGTTTGTTTTATTTGTGTATTCAGAAATATTCAACACTTAAAAAGTAATAAAAAAATCTCTTAGTGGGTAACTGATTTCTATAAACATTTTGTGTTTGCTACATTGACCAGTTATGATACTAAAAGACAGTGCATGTTGAAGTGCTCTTTCTGTTTCTGGTGAAGTTTGCTTGTTAAGGAAATGTTAGCCTTTCATTTCCCTCCATAGTTAATTTTAAAGTCACTGCAAACATTTTACCAAGGAAATTGAAGAAGATACCATAAGGTATTTTGAGTTATTAAAAGTGTCTGCTGAAACCATGAAACGGCTGACATCAAAGGTGACTGTTTGGCTGGTTGTGCCCATATTTGCAGTGGTCTTCAGTAACTCATGAGATTAATGAGGACAAAAAGTCTGTCTGGGGGGTGATAAAAAGTAGCTAGAGGAATATCTGGATGATGTGGATTCGATGACTTGGTTGTGGAATAAAGCATGCATGTTTGTTACAGCAACACTTCATCTGGTTATGATGCAGGTCTTGTTTCTACTATGTCTTGTTCCAAATGAGAGAATTAAGGAGTCTCACTTACTTTAGTATGAGTAAGATATTTTGGTAAATGAAGTAGAGACCTTCGTTAAAAGAAGTTCTGCATGTTCAAGAGTAATTTTATTTATTCTAGAGCAGAACAAGTTGTTGAGAAATTTCTTGTCTCTATATCAAAAAAACGCAAGCAAGGAAGGTGAGAAATGGTCTTATGCCATCCTTGGTTGTTAGTTCCAGTCAGCTTAAAATGTGCAAATTAATAGCACAAACTAAAAGCCAGATTCAGATGTGGTGTATTGTTAGAGGCACAACTGTAATTTGCTTATGATATATTAAAAACCAGAAACATCTCAAGCTGCATTACGTGGTGCTGATTGCCAGTTCCCTCCTACATAAATGCCATTAGATGCCTAAAGTTACAAATTGCTTTAATAACTTTCACAACTGATTGGTAATCACCCTGCAGTTAATGAAACAGGGAAAACACCTCTTACTAAATGCATTGTCTTCATTTCCTCCTGCATAATTTCCAAGGTGTAGAGATCATTTTCAACAAATCTTATGCTAGAAAGGTCATCTGTTAAGTTTTACTTATATTCATGTTCCTATTTTCCTTTCTTAGTTTATATATATATATGTATGTATATCTGTGTGTGTATATATATATACCTATCTATCTCCAAACCAGTTTTCCCATGCCCTGTTGTCCAGTGTGGTTTTGTGCATACGCTCTAGCATTTGACTACTGGTTACCTCCAAGGAGATCTTTGCAGCTCAGTGGAAGTGATACTGTTAGATGAGACTTCCAAAGCTGTTCTTCCTGTGTGTCCATCCAGTATCACGCTGTAAACGCTCATAGCAATGCACTTGCAGCCTTGTAAAACCACATGAGTTGGAGAATTGCAATTCAGGATAGATTTGTTTGGATGGGGTTGGGGTTTTTTTGTTCTCCCGAAGTAGTAAGAGTTAGAAGAATTAGTCTCTGGAAAAGTCCCATAAAATTGTATTGTCGTTTAAGGGTAAAATTAGTGGCTGCTGGTTAATGATGCAAGAATTAAATACATGGCACTGAACTGAGTGCAACACTTTACCTCTTGCTGTTGCTAGATTTCAGAGGCATTAATGTCCGTTAATAAACATCTGAAGGTAATTTCAAAGGGTGGGGGAGGCTAGAGAAAAGAGTACAACAGTATTTTATAGTTGAGATTGCCTATATATTAGACAGCTCTGACAGAGCGTGTAATTAATTTTTTAAGTGTTTATACTAAAGAATAAATAACTAGTACTACATATGGCACATTATAAATGTTTCAAGTGCACTGTAGTTGGGCTAGATCTTAAGCTATGGCTTTGTTGTGGTTTTGAACAGTCAGTGTAGATAAGACTGGCCATGTAGGGTCAGGTTTTATCAAGTGCATTTAGCACACACTTAGGAGTCTAAGTAAGGTGGCCTGATTTTGGAAAAGTATTAACACCCAGGCTGTGTATCAGCAAAATTCAAAAGCGTGGTGGTGTTTTTTTGCCATCCTTGCTGTCCTCAAAAAATATCAGCTGATTTCTCCGGCAGTCTCTCTGCTGACAGTATCTAAACTGATGCTGAGTACTTTTGAAACTCTGGTCCTTAGCTTTTTATATGATCTATAATTTTATATGAAGTGCATCTGAAGAAGAATATGTATGATTCATATACACATACAGGAACCAGCACAGAGGGATAATTTTAATATAAATCCCAGTGCTCTCTGTTTGTTATGTTCTGAAATGTTGCATAGAATAATTCAAATATTTATAGATGGTAGTTCAGCTGGTGCTTTGCTTGCAGCATTTGCCTTTTTTCATGTCTCAGTTGAGCTGTTCTTCCTTCCTTCCTTCCTTTGCACTGAAAACACTGCCTGTGCCCAGCACTGTCCTTCTGCTTCATCCTTTGGAAAGTCAAACCGTGAAAAATATATCTTAGGATCTGGGGTTCCATTTTCTGTCCTGGTCACTGAAACCATACTAAAGAGCAGGGCTGCATTTCTTTGCCATGTGCTCCATCAGGAATGGTGGAGTTTGCTTTGCTTTCTATGGAGTGTGCACTTTTGGGGCTCCTAAAGCAGAGGAGTTTATTTAACAGCTCCTTGTATACAGAAAGTAAGTTATGACTATGCTAGATGTGAAGTGATGATTAGAAGGGTGTTAACATCTGCATTTTTATGCTGACCACACACAGTATCTTGGCCTGGCAGTCCCACCCTTGGAGGCTGCTTCAAAGCAGCTTCTTTGCACTGCAAAAAAAAGGGGCTTTTTTTCCTACCAGAGAAGCCCCAGTGTGCGCCAAGAAACTCTTAGGTTTGAGATGGCCTGGAAAGCAAGGGTGATATAATTACCCATAGAGATTCACATCTGTCACCAGCACTGGGTGGGGATTTAATCTATGTGTATAAAGTTGCCTGTTTAGGAAGTGTGTGCTTTTTCTTTTTATTTGTGCTTTAATCTTCACTGCCTGGCTGGGAAAGAGAGAAGCAGTAAAGTTGTCAACATTGAGAAGCATGGTATAATATTAAAATGCTATAGTTTCCATTGAACAGATGATGGCAAGAAGTTATTTTAATGGGTTTGTTGAGAATTGTGCTTTCAAAGACTTTTAAATTATTGCAGACTGTGCTGCTGGGATACGTATGGGAAACTGCCATTTTAATTAGGAAGATACACTTGGAAATGAAAAGTAATTTTTTAAAGGTAATTTCCTTCGTGTTTTACTGACCGCTTAAATTTATTTACCACACAGACCTAGTGATAATATAGTTTTTTATGGGTTAGTTTTTAATTAGAAATAATAGCTGGTAGAGTTGAAGTGATTAATCATCTTATCCATATAGGCTGCAGTAGTCCTAGTGAAAGACAGTTGTATTGACATTTTAGAGAGTGATCTAACTGCTTGTTTTGTCCTTAAACACCACCACCACCACCACAATCACGTTTTGACTTGGATAAGGAGAAATCACTGTCTTACTCTAGTGAACTTCATATGCGATGGCTAAAGGAATACCCATCAAAGCTGGGGTTTTGGCCTTTTGGATGTCACTGACATCCAAATTAAAGCAATTAAAAGAGTAATCCAATGTTGTGGCTTTATTTCTGCATGCAAATGACACTTGGAGGGAGTCAACCAGTGATGACAGATTTGTGGTGAGAGTATTCATGACAGCAGGCTTGCTGCTGAAGCACAGGGGCAGATGCAAGTGAGTATTGTTTCAGAAAGGATCAGAGATTTTTAATCAGCCTTTTATTTTTTGGATTAGAAATATGGGGATAGAAATTACCAGAAACTAAACTCGTCAGCTTTAATGACCTCAACAGAAAGAGGGTAAGAGTTTGGGGAGTGTAGCATGAGAAAAATTTTACATGTAATGCCAGTTAGCTTTATAAAGCTTCACATTGAGTCATGTATTTGCTTTACCCTTTCTGCCTGGGGAGGTTTTTAATCCATATTTCAAAATGCAGCCTTTAAGAAGCAAGAGCCAGTGTGCACTGTGGTATACATTTTAGCATGTAAGAAACAAGAGCCAGTGCTTATCATTTTCTGGAAAGTAATGAAATGTCATGGCAAGTGCATGAAATAAATGTATTTTTATGTACTCGTCTTAGAAATCAATGCAGTGATAAGATTCAGCTTCTTATTAAAGGGTCTTTCCAGAAGTCTGCATCTAAGTGTGGGCTGTCTGACTGCAGCTAATGGCTCTACCTATTTTTCACCCTGAAGGTATGCTAATTATCTTTACAAGAATCAAGGCACTTTCTTCCTTTTCAGTATCCATAGGAACCCGTCGGGGATGAAAAAGCATGACATTTTGATTCCCAGCTTTTGTTTCCCTAATCAAAAATAAAGGCATAATGGACGAGAAGAAGCAATTTTATTCAGTCTTCTGATCACGGCAAGTTTTATGATTAGCCTGAATCCCATTGCATTTTATTAAATTATGCTTCTGAGTTTGCAGAAGCTCTTCTTCAAGGAGAGCCCACTGCAGCCTAACTTGCAGTAATCTGTGTTTGCTTGTAAGCTCAGCGTTCACCAAGTAAGCTTGAAATTTCTCATTGGCCTAAGTTCTGAGTTTGGTGCAGAAACCAAATCACCCCCTGCCTGCATGTTCCTCCCTGCTCCATCCTGCAGATTTGAGCCATCCTTGCTGGTGCAGGCAAAAGAGAGGCAGGACTGCATCACACGGCTTTCTGATTTTGTTAACAAAACAGGCTTTGCAAAGCCGCTTAAATTCAATTTGCATTTGGAAAATAAAAGCACGGTGCAGAACGGTCTGCTGGGAGATTTTTCATGCAATGCAGGTATATTTTCAGAAGCAGTAATCAAATATTCTGGTGCTGTACACACATAGTTTCTGGTTTCGCTTTGATCCTTTTGTTTCATTTGGGATGAAAGTGAATTACTGTTGTTGCTTGCCCATTGAAGAAGTCCATTCACAGGACAACTGAAATGGTAAGCTGCTCTGAAAGTGCTGTTTATTGGCTTAAAAAACAGTTGAAAGGCAGTTTTGTCATCCTCCAAACTTCATCTGGCAGTTCATGTGTACAGCCAAAGTCCCTTTGTCTCTAAGGGAGACCTGTGGTAGTTGACACTGAGCCTAAGCATGCATGTGAGGACTGCATCATCCCTGGTGGGAATCAGGGAGAATGCACAAAACCTGGTTGGGATAATTGAGTAGACACGTAAAAAAAAAAAGACCCTAACAATAGTCTCTGTCCATCTAGGTACAACTTAATGCACATAATGTTGCTAAGGTATCTTGGTCATATTTGTGTATTTATTTTTGTTCTGCTGACATTGTCTATGCCTGCCTATAATGTTTTTCTACTGGTTGTAGGCTGAGAACTTTGATTTACCCTTGTAGAAACCTTTCCAGGCTGAATTTTCTGGCATTTCTTTTCTACAAAGAGGCAACTTCTTTTAAATAAAATATCTCAAATAGTCCTTTTAACTAAGGGATTCTTCATTTCCAAAAGTGCAAGGTTTCTCTCTTCTTCCCCCAGAGCACCCTGAATTCAGTGTGGAGATGATAGTTGATTTGTGTGGGGCTGAAGGGCAGGTTTTGGTGGCTCCTAACTGTTCATATGCCTATGTAGGTGCAAGTGGCCTCACAAGCCATTTTCTTGTCAAAGGTCTTTGGGAAAAGCTGCGAGCAAGACTTCATTTATTCGTTAGACAGAGATCCTATTTGATAGTTTACAGCCAGTATGTATGAAGTAAGTATGGCTTTCATTAAAGAGGAGACATGTATTTTATCTTAGCTGAGGAATGGGGAAACATAGGCCATAAAGCCAATATTGTAGTAGTCTCCTTTTTTAATAGCAGGCTGTGTGCTGCACTTCTGAAAAGCCTAGAGTTCTGGGGGCTGAGCTGATCAGAGCTCAGCATGCTTTTTCCCCTCCCGCCTTATAACCCTTGTTAACTTTTCAACTTGTCAAGTACGTGGTGGTTTATGAAATTTTAAAGCTAACAGTATGCTGTGCAGGGATCACAGCGATATGCTAGACTTTTGAGTACATCCTGACATGAATAAATCATGAAGTCACAGAAAGTTGCAATTAAAGAACCCAAACCTGGATGCTTGAAATATTATACCCAGGCTCATGTGACTTTAAACGGGAATCAGGGCTGGAAGTGGTCCACACTTGAATTGGAGATCAGCAGAAAAAATGGTTTCTGTAGAACATGTGTCTCTTCCAGGGCAGCAGACTGATATTTACTGACCTTAAGTGGAATTATTGTTGCTGGAGTCTATTCCCTTCAGCTGAAACAGGTAGACATGATCCCACTTCAGATGGAAATAGCCTGGTCTGGTTCCTCCTGGAATGGCTTCCTTATAAATTAATCCTTCATTTGATGCTTACTTAGTTGGTGTCCTTCCTGTATTTTGCTTGAGTCTCCGTAAAGACGCTGCAGGTTATATTAATGATTTGCTAGAATCCACTATAGCTTTAGCAGTTACATTGTAACGGTGGGTCAAACAAGGGTTTCATTAACATTTCATCCCATCCCAGGCTCCCCAGTTGCCTTTGAGGTATTTCTGATTTTCTGCAGACTTGAGATTAGCAGCCGATGTATCTCTGCTTGCATCACTTCTTATTTTAGCTTTCCTCTTGAAAAAAATGTGAAAAAAGGAAAAGAAAAAAGTCACCATTATGGCTCTGCATTTAAATAATGTCTCTAAGGAAGTCCTGCCTTGTCCATCAGTGGGGGTACCTGGTGATTCACATCTTTGACTTCACGTCTGTGAGTAAACTCTCTGACTTCAACAAGATTACCCAGGTGTTTAAAATAAGACTGTTCTGTAAACATCTGTGGGATTATGAGCCCAGAAAGATCAGTTGTGTGACTAGTCACTGAGATTTTCTTTTAATTTCTCCTTTTATGAGTTTGAAAAGTCAATAAAAAATAATGCAAAACACATGCATGATTAAGGCAGAGACTTGGCTGCAGCTATGCCAGGAAGTTCGCAGTTAGGGTTTTTAGAGGAACCCCCTCATGTTTTTAATTCCTTATGTTTTTACACTATAAAAAACGTGTATTATGTGTCCACATATATGGACTGATAGCACTCCATCTAAGGTAATTTTTAACTGAAAGCAAATCTATTTCATCAGTCTGGCTGGGTTGAGTGGATGCACCACTTTGCCTTGGTTTCGTGTGGTTTTATTTTTCTCTCAGTCGTTTCTTGGTATTGCTCTTATTGCTGCAGTTTCCAAATAGCTTCCAGCGGTGCACATCTGTAGGTGTTCTTTCATCTGCTCCCCAGAGAAAGAAGAATGTGGATTGAGTGTTTTGGTTGGGAAGGTTTATATAATCATGCACATGCTTATGTGTGTAATGTATATGTACGTGCTGTATTAGAAAAGGGAAGTACAAAATTACTCTTAAACCCTGAGCTGGGGTTGAAAGAAATTGTTAAGGTTTGAGGATGCTGGTGACGTGAGATATACGTATGTCTTAGATAGACGTCAGCGAGGAAAAGAAGAAACATTTTGTTTTTATCAGTTCCCGTCAACATTACAGTGAGGAAATGTATGTGAAGTAGTGAAAACACAAGATCCTCGGTAGGGGTGTAGGAATAGTTCTCTCCCACACATAGCCCATATAGGAAAGAGAATGGGAAGGATCTAGTTTTGCATATCTTCTTCCACAGTGTTTTTCGTCTCATTTTACTTCAGTTAATAGTGTGCTTGAGCTGGTTTCACTGAGATGTTCCTTAAAGTGGAATAATTTGAGCAATCGTTCTGCCCTTGTCTCCCTCTCCTCTCCCTGTCTCTTCAGTAATTGCATCCTGGTTCATATTCATTTGGCGTGCTAATTGTTAGAGTTAAGAGACTTGGCAAGATGCTGAGGAATTAAAGTGATTGCCCTTTTGTCTGCAGAAACAATGGAAGCTAATAATTATTAGTGTTATATTTTTGTTGTTAAAACTTCTCTCTCCTGCTCTTGGTTTCTGAGACCTCTGTTTTTCCGTTGACAAAGAGCGTTGTGATTTGGTGTACATAGGCAATACTTCAGAATCCATCACTCACAGCCACATCCTTCCCAGCCTCCTATATATTAACAAGCAGATGTGTCATCCTGCAGGCTGCTCAATAATAGATCTTTTTAAGAACTGCTTTTCCTCTGTGTCGTTCAGGTACTCCAGAGCTGGAACTGAAGCACTGCTTTCATTTTATATAGAGATACTCAGCTTAATGTAGAGTTGTGTATTTGCATTTGCAGAACATTTTGTCTTCTTTTATTCTTTTTGCAGACGCAAGGTTTGGAATGCCAAGTAGTGCATCAAGATATACAGTGTGCAGGGAAAAAATAATGTCAATGTCTGGGTTTATTTTTATTATTTTTTTTTTAATCTTCCTTACAATGCTTTCAAAGGAGCCCAAGGAATGCAGTACATCAAACCTAATGTTTCTTTTTGCTTTCAAATAATACCTACAAATTTGATACCAAATTTGATAGAGCCATCCAACATATCTCATCCCTGCTGATAAACATAGAAATTGCAGGAGTCTTCTAAGAAGACAAAATTAAAAAAGCCTCAATGAAGTTAAGCATCTTTTAAAATACCAGTACATTTCTATTCACTCAGCACACATCTGGATCCTGGCTCATGAGTTCACACTCATTGCTGAATTGCAGATTTCTAAGTTCCAAAACTGAATGCACTGATCACCAGCAGGCTCAGCTGAAGGAGATGGGGAAGCCCTAGTTTTCCCCTCACCTGGCTGCTTGCTTCCTGAGAATGCAGGGAAACTTCCCTTGTTGAAGCAGCACTTGAGTCTCATGAGTTCACTCCAGCAGCAATCAACACAATTTTGCTTTGCTGTACTGCCAACTCCTTTTCTAGTGGTTTCTTTTGTCCACACTATCCAGAACCTTGCAGATTTTGATGAAAAACAGAAACCTACCTGTTTTCTATTAATTTGAACTCTTCCTGCCTTCTGCTGAAAATAAACAGTGCTCTGATGGGCAGGAGGTGACCCAGCTGGAAGAGGGCAAGGATGTGAAAATGTGTTGGAGGGGGTGAAGAAGGCTGAGAGCTGTTGGAAATGCCAGCTGGCTCCCACCTCAAGCAGTTCCTCTGGATTGTCAATGATTTTAAGGGAAGTCAGGTTTTCTAGGACTCTAACAAAATATTGCTATGTAGAGATAGCAAGGGGCAAGTTGAAGTAACATGTAAGGAATGCTGATGACCGCAATGGTGCTGCAATACAAACAGCAGAGCATGTTATTGTTATTATCCAAATATTATCCAGTTCCTGTAACATCTGGGAGCCCCAGATGTGGGCCAGGACCAGATGCAGTAGGTGCTGTATGACTGCAGAGCAGAGAAGGGCACCCGCTCCAGAGCTCCCTCACTGTAGGGTGCCGTTATAGACAGGGTGTAGGGAGGCTGTGGACAGTGACCCACATCAGTTGTCAGCCTCAGCATGCCAGAAAGCAAGGTCTATTAAAAAATTACCATATAAATGCACTATGGCTGCAAGTAGAGCTGCATGGGTTGTTTTTAGTGGCAGTTACAAGGCTAGGGGTGTTTTTGTACCATACTCAGTGCATATAATAAAGACAGATGTGGAGTCTGTCTTCTGCCTTGCAGCAAGGGAGGGCTGTAGAGAAGGATCAGAGAGAAGTTTTCACCAATGAGTGGCTCTTCTTTGCATGTCAGTGTAAGGGAAAGCATGTTTGTTTGGGTTTCAAATACAGAAATTCAGGGAAAATAGTTGTAGTAGTGGCAGAGTAGAACTACATCTTGGTAGCAGGAGAGATGATATTCAAGTTGGAGATAAGTGATGAAGAAAAACCTTTCAGCTAGAAGCACAGCATTTATTCTGGATGTGTGATGTAGAGGTAACCACAAAAGAAAAACATAGAAGTGGGATGTGGTCAAAGCAATGAGGTGTGGAAAGGATCTTCATGGCAGCTTTTAAAAAAACCAAATGCGTTAAGGTGATTTTCTGCAAGGGCACAGGAGAGGATGTTGCAGTAACCCAGATGTGAGTCCTTGGAGAGGAAGGGCTCAAACTTTTTACAGAGCTGTGAGCTCCATTGAAAAAGCTGTGAGCACCTTCTTGGGCACAGCAAGGAAAATCTGTGCATGTACAGCACAGCCTTAGTAATCCAAGTGTACCCTGGGTTTTAGTGAGCTTGAATAACCTGCTGGGACCATGTGTAAAGCAGAGCCACAGCAGAGAATAAGCAGGGCCACAGCAAACAGGCCACTGTTGTCCCTGAGGAATGGAGGGGGAAAGACAAAATCGGGGTCTGGGGGAAATAGGTGGGTGACAAAATGCCCTCCAGGCTGCTTCTCACAAACTGATTAATATCTTTGTAATAAAACATTGCTGGAAGGAGGGAGAGCTGCATTGCTGGGCTTTCCAGTGCAGGAGCAGAGTTGTTTTGAGCTGCAGGGAGTCTGGTTTTCTGAGTTGCATTATGGCATCCAAAGCAACTGATTCTAGATTGAGATCTTGTGTGCAGCCTGTCGTAGTTCCTGTTTTGTTTAACCTTGTTGTTTTCATTTTTGAGTGAAACATTAGCTTTTATTTTTTCTTGCTTGCATCTACTAATTAGTCACCCATTCACTTTCAAGTTCTGTATAACAGTTGAATTTTACCTGCCTTTCCCAAGGCAGAGGGCTGATTGGCATCTCTGCCTCTGTCCAGCTGCCAGTGTTCACAAATCATAAAAAAAAAATAAAAAATCAATTCATCTTTCTACCCTTCTTTCAAACATGATTGAAAGCAACCAGTGGGTTCAGAGATACAGGGTGGGGAGGGAAAACAAATAAGAGAGACCAAAAAACCATTGCTCTCACTTCCTTAGGAAAAATGCAAAAAAAGGTTACACTTCAAAATCTGGGGGAGCTGGAAAACTGCTTTTTGTTTTAACAAACATAACTGTCGCTGTGGTGTGGGCTGTGTTTCTTGGTTAGTTGGTTGGTTGGTTTTCCCCCATTTAATTTAAATGTGGTGAAGTTTCTGCTGAACCTGCAGGGTAATTAATTTTCTTATGCAGCCACAATATTTGTAATTTGGTGGGTTTTAAAGCTGAAGGAGCGTTGTCCACCTTCTGCAAGTCCAAAGAAGCTTGCTCAGAGCTGGCAAGGTGGCACCTGTGCAAGCTGTACGAAGCACCTGCCATGGTGAAGAACTTTGGCGATGAAAAGGCTTCTAAAAAATTTCTAATTGATTGTAAAAATTAAGTCATTATGTAAATGTTTGTAATTCTGGGCTGCTCAAACAAGCTTCATTAGGAGGAATACCAGAGCAGGAGTTAATTATACTTATGTGTAATGAAGAGTGGACAGGTCCTGAAGGAAGGCTGCAAAGTGGAGGAAGGAGATGCTTGCCCCCCTTTGTCAGCTCTGTTTGTGAGATACCATTTCACAGGGATTCTCTTCCTTTTTGGTTTTATTTTACAGGGGAATGTCTGTGAATATCTGGCATGACATTACACTTTTATTGTCTGCTGTGAATCTCCCCTAAGGGTAGAACAATGTGGAGATGTGCAGGCAATGCTGCATTACAGGGAAGCATTAGGAGCCTCTATCTCCACCAGTAATGACCAATTAATGACCACTGAGATGAGCTAAGGAGAAGTCAGGGCTACTCAGAGATTTAACTCATTATTTTCTGGCCACCCACAGACAAAGAGGCCATTATTTCTATAGTTTTATTTAATGAGTATTTTGGATGACTACAGGACTCACTTCATGCCCAGGGGGCTGTCTGGACATTTTGCTTCCAGCCTGCAAGATACTTTTATAAATCACATAACTGGAAGAAAATCCCACATCTCAGCTGTGGATGGAAGAAGTTTGTTCAGCCACTGCTCAGGTGGGACAGGCTGGTAGGATTTCTGAGAGGACTTGGCACCAGCTGTGATGTTGATGTTCATCAGCCCGTCAGCAATGAATTTCAAGGTGTGCGTCTGCTTATGCTGAATTTGCTGTGCAAAATGAAGCACAGATCATGCCATCTTTACTCTCACAGTCACGTTCACTATTGAAAGCCCCCATAGGTTTTGCTGGGCCAACTCAGAGAAAAAAACAAAGAAATAGAGAAAAAAGTGGCAGAAGAGGTGTACTCTCATGTCTGTTGAATGTCAGTTATTGAAACTAATAGTGAAATGGGAAATTCTCATTTACTTTAACAATTAAATCTGAGGAGCAGAAACTTCAGGTGAAATCCTACCTCTACTTAAGCTATGGGTACGCTATCATTTAATGTCCCTAGGGCATATATTGCACTCCATACACAGAGTTTTTTTGACTTTACTAGGCACATGGTCTTGTTTCAGAGCTGGATATTTAATGACTGGTACTAATAAAAGCTACTGACCAGTCAGGCTTGCAGACTAAAAGGCTTGGAAGGAGAAAAGGACGCAAGAAAATCTTGAAAGAGTAAAGGTGATTGGACTGGACTGGTAAGGTGATGGCATGAGCAATGAGGGGAGAAAGGTGGAGAAATCCAGATATGATGCCATTAAATCCAGTTGCCTTGTTCGAGAATAATAAATGCCCCAACCAGCAGTTGTGGATGGGACCTTCATCATCAACAATACAAGTCAGGGGCAACATGTGGCAACTGAGAAGGCTCTTACAACTGCTGGGACTGGACTGTTGACACCCCAGATACCTCACTTGTGCTAATGGGGATGTTCCTCCACCTGCTGCTCTTTTACTTCCATCAGCATTGATGGTCACTGCTACTGAGAGCCATAAGCATGCATGAGCAGAATGTGTCCTTTGTTTTAAAAAATTCAAACTCCTGGTTTTATTGCTTCATCCTGTACAGCCTTGCACAATGCAGCAGTGTGATTCCTCCAGGTTTTATAATATGGGCTTCCTTCCTGGAGGCCTGGGGGGATTTATTAACGAGCTCTTCTGCATGGCTGCTAAGCAAAGTGGTAGGAAAAGACAGGCGAATGTCTTTTTGTGTTGAACAAGCATCAAATGTGAATGCTTTGTAATAACAGAAAGGAACAGACAGGGGAGCCCTTGCAAATACATTTAGAAGAGACTGTGAAGGTGATACAGAAGCAGGTTTGTATTTGTGGCTTTGGGATGGAAGGACAATTAAATGCTTCCATATGCACCCCACGCTGCTGCTTCCATTCCTGCATCCTGGGAGCCTTGCTGGGTCTCTGTGCACACCTCAAACAGTACATGCAGGCCATAGTCCCAGAGAAGGGAAGGGAACAAGAAGTTGATTTAGGAACAAGAAGTTGATTTACTTTGGTGCTGCAGGGAGTGAGTGGGGTTTCACTGGCTGAGCTGCCCATATGATCTGCATTTGGGCCCAAAGCCCTGCATTGTTCCCTGATGAGAGGCATTATGGATCCCAGCTGTGGCCCCATCTGTGCACAGGGAGGTATTTAGCGCTTCTCCTGATAGGGGACTGACAGGTTGGGTGCTGGTATGAGTCCTGCTTTGTAGTGGTTTGTTAAGATTCTTCTTGTTGATGGTGGTATGGGGGAGATGTGAGTAGGGGTGATGGTGTTATGGAAGGCAGTGGCTTAGTGATTGCTAAAAGATAAAAAAAAAAAATGATTTTTTTTTTTTTGTAAGTTGGTGTTTGTGAGGTCTTTCAGGCTTTATTCCTCAACAGAAATGGGGTTTGAGTCAAAACTGGTGTGTCTGCAGTATGGCCTTGGGTCTATCCTGTTGGCAGCATTTCTCATGCATGCCTGAATGGTATATCACAGTCCCCTCAGCTCCCCTCTGTTCCTTTAAGTTGTCATTGCCCCTCCTTTTGCCTAAAACACAAGTAATGCCTTCAGTAGTGTTAGAAAAGGCTTAATGTTCATTTCAGATGTGCAACCCAGAACTGGGCTGTGCCTGAACTTAAAATGCTCTTAAATGAAAATTAATAGTTCTTAAAATGCGTGTCTCTGGATGGTGGTTGTAATATTCTTCAGCCTGAGGTGGAAAGGAGAAATGGGAAATGAAGACTGTATTATTTGCTGCCTCGTATTACTGCGCTTTGAAAGGGTTTATAGTCTTTTGGATATTCAGGCAAAAGCAGAGGCAGGGCACAAGGAGGCTGCAGATAGCGTCGTGTATCTGAAGCCCTGCTTTTATTATTATGCAGCGCAAGTGGTTGTTGGCACAAGGACAAATTCCACTGTAAATTATGTGTGATTTACATGAGAAGCTCATTAATTCTCTTAACACCGGATTTAGATGGTTTCATTTGTAAAGGGTGTCATTTTAAACACTGCTCAAACATATTTCCCTCTATCTGCTGACTCAGAGTGTGTGCTGAAAGATGATAAACAATAAATTGTGTATATGTTCGTAAATACATGCACACAGACACACATTAAAAAATGGTATCAATTAGAAGGTATACTCTGTGTTTAGCAATGGTGCCTGTGGTACACAAATTAGCTGCCTATTTAATAGTTTTGCCTGCCTCAATGTTTGCATGTTGTGGACTTTGCAGGTTTTTTGAGTTGTGCTTATTTGTGTGGAGATAGTGTCTTTTCATTTTATTTTTAGTATTGAACCTGGACCCTAATACTTATTATCTGCCACTATGGCCCTTGTTTTAAGGGCTTCCCCTACCTGGGTGAGTGTTTGTGCTGAATTCCAAAGCAGCAGGAGTCAGTTCTGAAAAAATAGTACAATTCTGCAGGACAAGCAACAAGCAGGGTGTTTTTGTTTCTTTTCCCTTATGTATTCCCTTTTTTTCCCAACTCTGCTGTACTGCAGAAGTTTGACTAGAATAGTACTTGGGGAGCGGGGGGGATAATTCCTCAGTGGAATTACTTTTTTACTGGGTACACTGTCTCTTGCTCCAGAATAGATATAGCTGATAGGCACACTAGAAGTACCTGTTGCTCCAGCTTGTTGAGATAATGTAGTCCATACTTTCATTTAACGTCACTTTTGCATTAAGCAGTGTGACCCTTCTGCATTAGCTGAAAGAATTATACGCTCATTTTCAGCTTATAGTTTTAATCCAGCATCTGGAGCTATGTGTTCTCTGATATAGGGCTGACACTGAAATTTGGATGACGGTGTAGGTGTTTTATCATACATTCATATGCCGTCCAGTTTAAGTTGCAGCTTATAATTATTCTAAATGGGCAGTTGCTCTTTAGAAAAATCTTAAGCTTGATGCAAACAATAAATATGGGACAAGCTGCCAGACTCACCTTTGAAGTCTCTGGCCTAAGGAAACTGTTCCTTGACATTTCATTACTTTCGTTCTCTTATTAGAAACAAATGTGGACTTCCTACATGTAGATTAAATGTGGCATGAATTAAGAAAGCTGAGATAGACAGCAACGAAAAAGGAGAAATCATGTTGCACTCTGCTGTGGTTTTGTTTATCAGGGCATAAGACTGAATTTATTATTCTGTATGACTTGTAAGGTAGTGCAAGGAAAGTAAAAGGAATAACATTTTTTTCCTGTGACTGTCTACCATTCATAGAATTACAGAATGGTTTGGGTTGGAAAGGACCTTAAGATCATCTAGTTCCAACCACCCTGCCATACACATTTAAGCAATTTTGCCACAGGGAAAAGAAAAATGTATCCATCCTAACTAACCTGAATATCTACAGTGGTTTTTCTTTTGCACATAGCAGGGCTTTCCTTGCTTTGGGTGGGCTTTTTTTCCTGTTGCCTGGAGAAAGTGGTTTTGACTCACAAGGCATAGGGAAATGTAGGACAGGGTTTTGACGGAGGAGGAGGGAAATTCTGTAGCTCCCTGCTTGTGAACAGCACATGTCAGACCTTCCCTGACCTTTATTGTTTGTTTGGCTTGGCCCTCAGGCTGAAGTCTTGTGTCATGACCTCTCTGCAGCACTTTCAAGGAGTGGATAAACTTGTTCTTGAAAATAAGAATGCTGACAACATTTTTTCTTTTTTTCTTCCAGCAAAAATTCTTGCATAGAAGCTCATTATCTAATTTATTTGAGGAAAATTTTGGGGAGGAGGGGGAAGAGGGGAAAAAACAAGAAACCTTATGCTATTATTGTCCTCAACTTGCTTCTTGGGGAAGCACACCAGAATCATAGAATCAACTAGGTTGGAAAAGACCTGTAAGATCAAGTCCAACCATTACCCCAGGACTGCCAAGTCCACCACTAAACCATGTCACAGGGAGCCTCATCTACATGGTTTTTGAGCACTTCTAGGAACAGTGACTCCACCACTTCCCTGGGCAGTCTGTTCCAGTGCCTGACCCTCTCTGTTAAGAAATTTTTCCTAATATCCAGTCTAAACCTCCCCTGGAGAAATTGAGGCCGTTACTTCTTGTCCTATCTCTTCTTACGTGGGAGAAGAGACCAACCCCCTACCTCACTCCAACCTCCTTTCAGGTAGTTGTAGAAAGTGATAAGGTCCCCCCTGAGCCTTATCTTCTCCAGACTAAACAACACAGACTTGTTCTCCAGACCCTTTACCAGCTTTGTTGTCCTTTTCTGGACCCACTCCAGCACTTCAGTGTCTTTCCTGTAGTGAGTCTTGCAGTTGTTTTGTCTAATTTAACAAGAATTTCAAAGGTGGTGACTATGCCTCCTCTTCCTCATACCCGACTCTGTCTTGCATATGTTGGGAAGGAGGTGGGATGGAATACATATGATTATGGATTTCAAAGAGCTGGAAATGCCATACCTAAAGTTAATGCTTGGCAGGATGGAACACTCTTTAGGTGATGCCACCATACATCCTCTCTATATAAGCCTAAGCCATTGACTGTCAAACTCTATGTTGGCTTGATTGGTTTTCTGTAGGACTTCTTTTTTTTGAAGAGCCAGTATTCCTGCAGGTGTAGTATGAATTTTTCTTCTGTAGTTCTTGGTTTAGCTTGGCTAAACTTTAGATCTAGAAAAGTGTTTGAAAATTATTTCATGTTTTTTTCTGGGGAAATATGCAAAGATTAGTTTTATTTCAACTGTTCCAAAATAGTGTACCCTCAGAGGGCATTAGTGATTTCAGCCAGCTGCTCCCTATAAGGAGGTCTACGTCTGGTGTAAATCTGTGCAAGTATCGTGGGGAAAAAAATTGTAGGGGCAGTGCCAGATGATACCATGTGTGAAAAGCTTATTCCAGCTGTTAATGGTGCTCATTAAGCATCATGTTCTAATGCAGCGTTACTTTTCAGTGTAGACAAGTCCTCTATGAGAACTCCCTTTCCTTTCCCCAAGCCCATCATGCAATATACTGTCTTTAGTAGAATATTTTACTTCTTTCTAAATTTTTATGAAAGTTATATCCGTAGCTCAAAATGCAAGCAGAGTAGCTAGTGATTATTACTTTGGTGAAAGTGAGTGCCCCTGTTTTGGTTATAAACACAGTTTCCATCCTGAAAAACATACAGCTCTTAGCAGGCAATATTGACAAAAGGTGGGAGAAGAGTTATCTTATTTGACAGAACTCTGCCACGGCAGAAAGGAAAAAACCAGATCCCTGGTTTTGTAGACTCCTAAGTCTACAAAGTGTTCCCATTTGGAGAAACGTAGTGGAATACAGAAGTGAAATTTCCTCTTATTTTTCTAAGGGAAAGCTCCAAAAACATTTTTAGCTTATGTTCCTGATATATAAGAAGCAAGGACAAGGAACTGCCTAAAATAACACAATCTGCAAAAACTACTCTCTATATGTGTATAGTCATACACATACGTATTAAAATAAGAAAAGTCTTATCCCATTTTTGCGTGCTTGTCCATATGAAGATGCTTGGGTTTGGTTTCTGCGTGGTGCTGTACAGTAGCAAAAGTGTATGCATGTAATTTTGCTCCCAGCTAAGACACTGAATAAAATCGGCAGTTAATGTTATGCAAAATGGAATGAGATGAGCATATCACCTGTAATATGACAAGGTATTAACTTCTTAAGTTGGAGAAATGATCTGGATAGGCTGGAGTTTTAATCTGACTCTTGACTGTTGTGCCAAATTTCAGCTGAGGCGAATGTTTATAATTAATTTTGGAGTGGCTTAATTTTTACACATTAAACAAACTGGTGTCTTGTTTTAGGCTCTGAAACAGGAAGGTGACTGAGCATGAGTTTGTGTGTGATTTATTTGAAGAGGCTGGCTTAGAGACTCTGAATTCATGCTTGGGGTTGAGCTGGTGCTTGGCATTCATGCACTGTGTAGTTATCTTCTTCAAATGGCAACTTCGTGGTGAGGCAAAGTCTGAAACTGAGATGCACAGATGAAACTCAAATGTTACAAGCCTGTTTTTGTGGTGATTTGCTGCTGGTGTAACTCTAACGGCATTAATCACTTAATGAGTGACACAGCTGTAATAAAAACCTGAAGACTGATGGTGTTTGCAATACCATTTCTCATCCAGTCTTTGGCTGCTGCTCACTGTTAGACTTTGCCCACCCTTTCCACAGTTGAACAAACATTAGTTGACCAACAGTGTTTTTTGCCTTTGGTGCTTAGGATCCTGATTTATTCTTCTGTCTGAGCAGTAGCAAAACCCAGGTCTGCTCTGTTTCCAAGGTCAGAGAACATCTGGTTTATAGCCATAGGTGGGAGCTCTAACAAGTGGTGATGTTAATATACCGAGTGAATGATGAGTTCTTTTAAACAAAAGAAAAATTACTCTTAAAAGGCCAGGGGAGAAGTAAAGCAGTACATGACAGACATTGTTGTCTCTTTAGTGATGCTATGTACAGTTCTCTGTAGCTTACAATGTTCCTTCCCTTGTCTTTGCTGAACAGTAGCTGCTCTGCCACCTTCTCGCTGGGCCCCCTTCCACAATTCATGTGTTCTGCTCTGCCCATACAGAGCAGGTTAATGTTTTATTTCTGAGTTAATGAGTACCTTTAAGATCTTTTCTCTTAGGGGCTTTCCCAGTGAATTATAAGTAACTTATGTTTGTCTTTAAAACCTAGTCCCACTGAAGTTGAGACACAGCTGAAAATTATTATGGAGGAAATATGCTAGTTCTTAAAACCCTACAAATGGTATTTTATTACCCACCCTCCTCTCCCTCATGCTTTTAATTCTTTAAGGATCCCTAAATAAGAACTTTTAAAATCAAATTAGTAAGGAGCAAAAGCATGGCATGGAGTAGTAAGCCAGATGCTGGTCATGGTAACTCAGGTGTGCTGTTCCCTAACACCCACTCAGCTTTCCTTGTAGCAGTTCCCCTAAGAGAACCTAGAGACTGAATGCAAGCTGAGATTAATCCCTAGTCTCTGGCATCTGTTTGCTGAGGGCTGGAACTGTGCACTGAGTTAAAGTTGTGTAAACTGAGAAACGGAGGCAACGTGATGTTGAGAGCAAGCCTGGATCTTGGGAATATGTTGCTCAAGTGACTAGAAATTAGGATCCTATCCTTGTGCCAAACCAGAGTTAGGTCATGCGGGTTTCAGAACATTTTTTTAAAAAACAGTGTTAAACGATAAGCTGGATTTGATGATTGATAATTTATTGCTCTTGTCTTGCTGTTTCTGCTCTTAGCTTTGACTTGGGCTGTACCCTTGAGGTACCTTGCATTATAGGGTATAGAGTATGTGTAGCTGAGTGCTGAAAATTTGACCTAAATACTGATGTTTCAAAGTGCAGGATTGAGGAGTATTTCTGGAGCAGGTAGTGCTGCCGTGCTCTGTTGACTAAGGGTAAAAAGAGGGAGGAGACATTTTTCTCATAACAGTTTCTCCTCTTGCTTTTCCAAAATTTTGCTTGGAACTTTGGCTCGAATAGGTTAGGGCATTTTAGTTGGGAACTGCGTGTAGGTGCTTATCCATGTCTGTAGCTTTCATAGTTACATTATTTCATCATGAGCATGGTTCTTGGTCTGAGTTTTGTGTAGCAGAAAACTACTAAAAGAGCAAACAGTGAACAGATATTCAAGGCATCTCATGGCTGACAGTCTGATGGAAGAAGTGGACAGGAGTATATCTATGAGTCCTTATCGCTTAGCTATTTTCATGAATCTAAAAGAAGGTTTCTTTGATATTTTTTTTTTTCATTTCACCTTTTTTTTTTTTTTTTTATTTTAACCTTTACTGTTTGTTACTCTAAGGAGGCATATCAAGTACAAGAAAACTTCACCTATCAAAAACTACTATTGCAGCTGAGAAGTTAAGCCGTGGGCCTCACTTGTGAATTTGCTGCATGGTTTTTTTGTTTTTTTGTTTGTTTGGTTGGTTGGTTGGTTGGGTTTTTTTGCTTGTTTGGTTGGTTGGGTTTTTTTCAGTTTTTCTTTTTTTCCTTCTGTCTCTCCATAGCTCAGCCTTATACACATATGACTGTGATACCCATAGTCAGCTCATGGGTATCTAGAAGAATAGCATGTTATTTCTGGTGTGGTTTTTCTTTAATTTTGTTTTTTTTTTTTCTTTTTTACAAAGATGGCAAGTAAAACATTCTGATTTATGACCATCCTGGGATGTTCTTTCTCCCCTTACAGTTTTTCTGCAGTGATGTAAGATGGAAGAAAATATCTTTCAGATTCTTAGAGTTAGTTATGATGAATGAGCATTTGCATTGGCCATGCACAAGGATAGATGCCGCATGGACCTTGGTGGGAAGTAGTTTTGATTACTTAAATGTGGATGGTGCTCACTCAGCTTCAGAAGAGAGTTCCTCTGATTGATGTTTTTAATGAGCTGAGGGAGAGTATTAAAACTGCCTCCCTATCTACCTACAAGCCCTCAGGGTTCAAGAGCTAAATCACTGTGAAGCATCAGAAGTAGAAGAGGTTATCAAACCAGGAATTTTCCCTGGTGTATATGGTATTCATGTGTGTGCATATCACACTCTATTATTTCTCTATTTTCTCACAAAGCAGCATGAACGACTGTTCTGATCAGCAGCCTTGAGTAACTCTTGTCTAGCTGAGCACCTGAAAACAGTATAACATGTCCAATTTCTTTGCTAGTTTGAGACACTGAAACAAATTCAGTCTCCTTTATTTCATTGTTTGTTTGTTGTTTCCCCCCCTCCCCCACTGTAAGGATATGAAAGGGGAGCATATATAGAGGAATGAATGTTTGTGTGCATGGGAATATGGTTGTGCATGTGTATTTGTTGTGTGGACTGATAAATGCCTGGGATAACCTGGAAGGTATATCTGTGAGTATGCTACTTTATTATAAAAATAAACAGAAAACCTTTGGTAAAAGAACTTAATGCAATCAAGGAAAATATTGGATTCTGGGTGCTATTTTGAAGTCCTCCATCAGAATGGAAATGACATAATCAATATGTAGCTCTTTGGCTGTTAACTCTTCAGATTTAGCTGAAATCACATTAAATGAAATAGATCTTATTCCTGGCTCAGGCAGAGAGGGTTTAACTGGACTCTCTGGAAGTCAACTACTTGAAAGCTGCTAACTCTTCACAAAATGATGATGCCTATAGCTGTAACCAGCATCATTGGGAGCCCAGCTGAAACGCCTTTATGCTAAGGCACGCATCATGGGAAACAAGCAAGAGAAGTTAGAAATATGGGCATGCCTAAAGGGCTACAATCTCATTGGCATTACAGAGACTGGTGGGATGCCTCCTATGACTGCAGTGTTGGAATGGAAGGATGCAGGCTCTTCTGGAAAGACATGCTGGGGAGACGAGGAGGGCACATCACCCTCTATGTTAATGACTGGCTGGAATGTGCCAACAAGGCTGAGTGCAAGGTCCTGCATGTGGGTCAGGGCAATCCCAAACACAAATACAGGCTGGGCAGAGAATGGATTCAGAGCAGCCCTGAGAAGGACTTGGGGGTGTTGGTTGATGAGAAGGTCAATATGAGCTGGCAGTGTGCCTAAAAGGTTGTCTTAGTGGGGAAAGCATATAAGGGGAGATGCTTGCGTTGATTCTTTGAAAATAGACTGAGGACAAATGGGAATGATGGATCAATTTGAGGCTGTTTTTGATGAGAAGCTCAACATGACCTAGCAATGTGCACTTGCAGCCCAGAAAGCCAGCTATATGCTGGACTGCATCAAAAGCTGTGATCAGCAGGTCGAGAGAGGTGATTCTGCCCCTCTACTGTGCTCTTGTGAGACCCTACCTGCAGCACTGATTTCAGCTCTGGGGCTCCCAACACAAGAGGGACATGAGCCTGCTTGTGTGAGTCCAGAGGAGGGTCACAAATCTGACCAGAGGGCTGGAGCACCTGTCTTATGAAGACAGGCTAAGAGAGTTGGGCTTGTTCAGCCTGGAAAAGGGAAGGCTCTGGGTATACCTTATAGCAGCCTTCCAGTATCTAAAGGGGCTTGCAAGAACACAGGAGAGGGGCTTTTTACAAGGGCATGTAATGACAGGACAAGGGGGAATGACTTTAAACTGAAAAAGGGGAGATTTAAATCAGACATTAGGAAGAAATTCTTCACTGTGAGGGTGGTGAGACACTGGCACAGGTTGCTTAGAGGTGCTGTGGCTGCCCATCCCTGTAAATGTTCAAGGCCAGGTTGGGTGGGGCTTTGAGCAACCTGGTCTAGTGGAAAGTATTCCTGCCTATGGCAGTGGGGTTGGAATTAAATGATCTCTAAGGTCCCTTCCAACCCAAACCATTTTGTGATTCTATAACCAAACAAATAATGATATAATTTCTTTGTCATTTTTTTTTTTTTCTTTGTCACTGATGTGGGCCCTGCTTTATCATGAGCTAAATACAAGAATTTGTGGTGTGCATCCTGTTTGTTCTTCCTAATTCTCCCAGTTATTTCATTGCCCATCTGGTCTCATGTAAGTCTCATCATGTCTTTCCTGTCCTGGGGTATCTTTGCAAGAAATGATCTCCCTACCATTGATTTGAAAACCTCTGCTGTAAGCAAAATTTCAGGCCAGTGTTTGGACCAAGTCTGCAGCAATGGGGAGCATCTGTCACTGAGACAGATGTCAGTGAGAGCAGTTGTTATTTACCACTGCTTGAAATGGCACCCAGTGGTTTTAAGTTCAATACTCAAACCAAGTCAGTCAGTACTGGAAATTTACGAGTAAGAAAACAACACTGATTATTTCAATTAATTTCCTAAAAAGGTTTTAATGGATGCATTTGGAAGGCCTTAAAAGCCAGTATTTCTGGTTGCAAAACAGTTTTTAAAAATTATTTTTATTTCTTGTAAAAAAACCCAAAACCCCAAAACACCATACAAACAGAATCTAAATGAAAAACCCTCTTGTGTTCTGGAGATGCTGTCATGAGAGAGGCCTCCTGGGTAGCATCTGTTCACACTTCCCACATATTGTGTAAATATATCTACTTCAAGTATTTAATCTTCCCAGAAGTCATGCTTTCCTCTTTTCTCCAAACAAGAAAGCTGGAATCATCTCCCTCCTTACAAAACCCACCTGTAGCTTGGCAAACTACCAGTTTAAGGTTGTTTCAGTTGGGTTTGAGTTTTTTTGATAATGCTCCAATTTTAAGTTTTGCATAAAAGCTGTAAATGTTTCTGGAGTTATGAATGATCTCATTTCCCCCTTTCTCCCATTCCCCAGGAACATTCCTAATAAGTTACTCAGTCTCTCTCTCTGTTCAACAAGGAGAACTTAAGCCATAAATAAAGCAACACTTGAAACTGTAAATAATGTTTGGACAGCTTGCGCTAAGGGCTTCCCAAAGGGAAGAAACTATTCTGTCATGGCAGTGTATCACAGGGCTGTCTGGTGTCGTACTGGAAGCTGATGGTGTTGCTTCAGAGCACACTGTTACGTGAGCAGAGTGCTTCCAAGTTCCTGCAAGTTGGATCATGTTATTTTTTTCCCCAAGGGCTCCTGAAAAATTAGCTTGTGACTGTTGATTAGAGTAGGGGAAGGGGAAAAGGAAGAGGGACAATGAAAGTCACCAAATACTAACTGGTGCAAAGAAATTCCACACTAAGGTTAAAACTGCAGTGTTATCTCAGGACTTGGTGTGTGCGGGGGAAAATGGCAGGAACATATGTCAATGACAGATTGCCAACCTTAGCATTTAATTCCTGGCATTTTGTGGGTTTATAGGACTTGCTGACAAAAAGATGAGGGGGAAGGGTTGGATGGGATGTAATTTCCTGAGTGTTATTCTTGAAGAGAAAAATCTCAGCTCGTCTTCTTTTATTTGAATATATGGGAAAGGACCTCAACAATTGTGGTTTTTCATTAGAGTAAATAACTTTGAGTTATAATACTTTTTTTTCCTTTAAAAGCAGTGTCCAAACCATTGAAGAAGTATGCATAATTAAATGCTTTCCTTATTTGAACTTCATTAGATAGTAGCCTATTTCTTTCTTCCTTTGACACATTTGGGCTATGTTAAATCATGGTCTCTTAAAATGTGTGTTTACAAAGATGTGAATCACCCCAGCCTGCCTGTTCCACAAACATGTGTAAGTGGTATTTGGAAAACTCCTGAGAAGCATGACAGTGAGGATACTAAAAATTAAGCCCTATATCATTCCCAGGTGTTTATTTAGACGCTAACTAGCCACAGTATGTGGAAATACTGTTTACTTCCTCACTTTGCTCTTTTATCTCTAAATTTCTATCTACCCATTGAAATATCCTTGATCGGAAACCCTCTAACTTGCTTTTGGCATGGGCCCTTGAAGCGGAACCAACCGTTTTAAGCAATGCAATTATAAATCCTGTTGAACTCTTGGGAATTTCATCTGGGTAGCTCTAAATATTATATACTGAGTGGACAACCTGGAGGAAGCTATTAAAACTTTGCAGGAAAACCACAAAACTATTTGAATTTTCTTCCCCCTCCTGCCCCGACCAGTTCCTGGAGGAAGGAGACTGGAATTAGAAGGCTTTCCCTTGGAGGTATGACCTGCTTCTTTCCTGACCAAGGGAATAGCTTGGGAAAAGGAGAGTGCTGCTCTGGTGGAGGTTTTGAAGCCCTTTTCAAGAAAGTTTCTTTTATATGTAAAATGCCTTCTAATAGTCACAAGAGGTCCAGATCTATTTAAGTGTACATTAATCTACTGCTGTTTTTCTCATTGAGCAAGTGTACATGGAAACTACTTTTAGAGATTGGGTGCCAGAGTTTGCAAAGTACTGGGTTGCACCATCTAAGGAGAAGGCAAAGGCCCTATCTTCTGTTTGTGTAACATCTCAGAATGTTCTTTGATGAGCTTGAGGTCCCCTGGCATTACAAAAGCAATACACAAACTTTATAGTTTAGGGATTTTTTGTTTGGTTTTCCTGCTGATGTTGTAAGTTTTGCAGGCTATAAACTCTGTGCTGATCATGATGGGCTCTTCCTAACCTCTGCAAATCTGAGACTACAAAATGTGTCTAGGTCTGAGCTTGTCGATGCACCTTGTAAACTCTGCAAGCAACACCTCCAATGGAAATTAAAATACTCCATGAGCCCTTTGTTTCAGGTTTTATTGAGCTGACAAACTGCTTTAGCAAAATGATATGTTTTATAATCTTCATGAGTTAGTTGTTCATTTCAGGGCTCATGAAATTTAAAAGCTAGGCAGGCCAGTTGGCAGTACTTGTAAAGCCTGTGAGTCTGTCTTTGCAGGTTGAGAGACTTGAAAATTCCCAACAGAGTATAGATGTCCATTATAATCTTCATAAATCTACCATGAAAGGGTTGGGGCAGTTTACAAAATCCTCTGGTAAACCAGAAGATCATAATACCACACATGGCATGCCATTTCTTTTGGTATTCTGTTAGGGTCTTAACATGCTGAAATCCATTCTTCTTGGGCTCATGAGGACTACAAAGCCTGTGGTGAAGACAAATGGTCTTTTTAATCCTGCTCTGAGGCTTTGTGGGTTTAAGTCCACGTGTGACTGCCGTCTTCTGCTCCATTTTGTTTGGTTTCCCTGGCAAAGTCTTTCCTCCTGTTGACTGGGTGACTTAAGCCTGCTCCTTGGCAAAATGTGCCTCTGAGAAAGTAGAGACCCCAAATGAACAGGGTGAAGGCGGATGTGTTTTCTTCTCTGTAAAACATGTTTGAATATCACATATGTAAGTACATGACTGCATGATGTATGTGAGAGTGGAGGAGAGAGAGGTGTGAACAGAGGCTTTATGTGGTCCATTTGTCTTGAAGAAAGGCAAGGAAATTTGCACCGTGGCAAAGCCATGATAAGAAGTAGAGGTCTATCCTTTTTAGCACGTGTTGGTAGGGGAGTTTGGAGAGCGATTACAAGCCTGAATTACATAAGGTAGTTCACCTTGTTATATTTATGATACTTTCCTGAATGGGGCATCTATGTAAGTCCCTAAGTGCTAAAGAATGGGCCTAAAATACCTTGCTCTCCCTGTCTGGGTCAGTGGCAAAGTAGACTTGGTACACAGAGGGGATCTAGTGTGTAGGTGGGTGCTACTTGGGACTCCAGGGCAGGGAGATTTAAGCATTTCCGAACTTGATTCTGTTTTTGTATATAATGATTGCTGTGTTCTTTCTGGAGAAACATCTGCCTGTATAAAATATTTTGCCTGAGGCTTTCATTAGGATTAGTTAGCAAATGCCCCCTTTTGACCATAAAGGATCAAGTCCAGATTCTTGTGGTGGGTTTCTTTCCCTTAAAGGAGACTCACTGACTTCTATGGCTTGTGTGCTAGCATGGGCACATACGTATGTGCATACCTTGTAAATTGTTGCAAATTGCTACCAGCTTTGAAACTTAAGGGGAGGACGGAAGGACCAAGAAAACCAAAACAAGAGAGGAAAAAGCCTACCCTACCTTTGAAGTATCTCAGGATCTCTTAACAAAACCTGCTTGCAGGGCTCATTTGACATTAATGGAGCATTGACAAATATTTTTGCAGCTGGATTAGTGCTAATAAAAACCGTTAGTTTTGCAAGGGCCTGCTTGCAGAACTTTGTGTTGCTTAATTTCAGGTTCTTGGATTGCTCAAGTCTGGGAGAATGTGTGAAGGGCTATGACTAAATTGCTGTCCTATCCTAATGCTCTGGGCTAGGCAATGGATGATCCATGTCATGGCTTGGTATCCTTGAAGCCCAGTTCATGCAGGTGTGTATGATGGGGCTGGTGGTCCTAGAGGGAAAAGTGTAATAATTCCTCCTGAATACTATTTAGCTGCTTAGCGTACAGCTGATAATATTTACCCCTAAAAATTAATTTTTCCGTGAAAACAGCTAACCAGCTACTTCTTCAGAATTTGTGCTTGTATCTCTGAAGTGATACCAGCTCATACCAGGTGGCAGTAGGGTGTTTATCTGTAGAAAGAAAACAACCGCACTGGGAAAGGAGGACTGTTTGGCTCAGGCTCCATCTCTTATGTGCCTAACTCTGGTTTTGTTGTACATTACAATACGTAGAGGGTGTGGCTTGCAGTTTGCCCCTGTGCCGTGGAACTGCTGTATTCCCAACTTGGACCTTCTGCCGTAGAAGTATTTTCTCTTAAGGATACTGCCTGCCTTTATTTTGGGGTTTTCTGCCTTTAAACTCCTTTTCTGAAAAGATTGCAGTGTTGCATGGAATTATTTTTTTTTATATATACATTTTGTTTGAAGGAATGATGTAAATGTATGCAAGTAAGTTGCTATTGTGCATGAGTCGATGTATTTCTATAAAGTATTTGAACATGGAGCGCTTGATTTATAACGCTGAATAGTTAATGTGAATAAGTCATAAATTACAACATTAAGCTTACTGGGCATTCGAGATCCCTGCTTTGTGTGAGTTAGTGGATAGAGGATTGAAGGTCTCTTCTATATGCACCTTGTGGGCTTTCATACATTGGTTTTAAATAATTTTGTCAATTCAGTGAGGCAAAAGAAACAATCTTGTAGGTTTTGAAGACATGGGGAATGAGGTAATTTCTTTACTTCTCTGTCTGTCCCTACCTTCTTCTTCTTTTTTTCTGAAAGTATGTGTGCCTGCAGAGTGCTGCACTGATGTCCTGGAGCTAGAGCTCTGCTCGCTGACAGCAGCAGTACATCTACAAGGTGAGGAGGTAGCCTGAATGGCCAGTAAGATAAATTGCAAGTTGAAGAATTTTAACTTTTTTTTTTTTTTTTTTTGTCCACTTAAAAGACAATTTACTATGAAGGTGTCTTTAAGTTTCTTGTGACTGTGTCTGCAGTGAGATCCACTGAAAAATGTTGGAAGTAGCTGTAAGCTATGTGTGGAAAGACTGATATTTACTTACTTTAGATCTGAAGCCATGCCTGCAAAATTAACGTGCTTCTGATCTCCAAAAAATCCCCATGGTTGCCAAGTCCAAGTAGGGAATGGGAGGGAAGACCCAGGTGCCCAGCAGTAATGAATTACTTGGGCGGTACCAGACTGGCTTTTCTCGTGGGTTCCCGAGTGCCACAGACAGCCCTGATGTTGGCATCTGGGGAAGAAAGGCAAATGAATCTTTGAAGTGTCATTTTGGGGACAGGAAAATACTGCCACAGGGAAGACCAGGAATCTCTGGTTTACAGAATCCAGAATTACTTGCTTCTGGTTCTGCTCCCCTGAATTGAATTTAAGACCCCATAAATAAGTACAGTGTTGATAATATGTAAATTATTGCCTCTGGAGGTAGAAAAGAAGTATTACAGCATAGTGATGAAAGACCACTGAAAGCTCACATTAATGTTCAAAGGCTTACCGACCATCTAAACAAATGGATGCTTTGCCTTGGCTAATTATTTAAAGGATGAATTGGTGACGTACAATCAGATGTTAGAAAAGAAAGCATCCACCACTGAATAGCAAAGCTCAATTGTTATAGACACAAATGGTAGTGGCCAGTATTGGACTCATGCTAATGGTTACTCAAACTGTTAGACTGGCTTTTTCGTCAGATCTCAGATTTGGTCTGACACCGGCAAACGTCTTCTATCAATTTAGCTTCTCTTTATATTTTCCCCTTCCTGTTCTCTTTTAGTCATTTGACAATAATTTACTACCTTGCTTAGCTTTTTAGTCAGTTGTCTCCCACTCCGGAAAGCCAGGTTTCTTAAGTGCTTCTATGATGCCAAGTTAATTGCCCGAAAATAAGTGCTTGAAGATGGATCAAGTATTGTCTCATCAGCATTCAGCATCCCTGCCAGAGGATGGGAGGGGGAAGGGACACAACACCAGGAAGGTTTCAAGAAAAGAGATGAGGAACAAAAGAAAGCATGATTGTCTTGCAAATGGCCCTGGCTAGCGCGTGCCATCAAAGCTCTCTTTGGATGTGACTGAATTCCTGCTGTACTTGCAGGTTGTCCTGTGAAATGTCATCAGTGCTTCAGTGTGGACACAGGTGGAATCGATCTCCCCACCCAAAAATGAGAGGAAATACTATGCTTTTTGGTGGCTTTGATCTTGATTCCTTACTAAAGCAAAAGTTGAAGCTTGTACGTGCCTATTCAGGCAATACTTGTGTTACCACTGCTTCGTTTTCTCTGCCCCTATAGAGCAAGGTGGGGAGTCAGTGTTCATGACTTCTTATTATGGTGAGGATAAATGTGCAGTACGAGAGATGTCTAAAATTCAAAGCTATACAAGAGAGACGGCAAAAGTTAGAAGTGAGGAAAGCAGACAAAAAAATGACAGCTGGCACCTGAGAGTTCACCTTGCCACTGGTATATAGCACAGATACAGCACAAGACTGGATGTAACACAGCACATTTTCCTTCTTTTTTTGCCATGGGTGATATGCAAAAGCAATTACCAGGATATGAAAGAACGCATGTTTGAGGTATGCATTCTTTCATATCCTAATATGAGGATGGTCTTTATAGGATAAAGCACCCAACGTCTCCTTTCAGGCCTGCAGGGGACTTTGAAGGAGCTGTGGGGATGAAGAGCAAAGATAGATGCCCAGCCAACATCAGTAACAGATACTTATGCAGTAACCGAAGTGCAAGTTGAGTCCTGCTGAAACCCTCTCTGGTGGGCAGGTGCTGGCAGCTCCTAGTGATAGCATGAATGTGTTTGGGGTACCTGCTTGTCACCATAAGTTGTGCTCCCCACATCTGGGGAAAGGAAGGGGACTACCAACCCCTCCAGACTTGCCAGCACCGCCAAGGCTTTGATTTAATCCTTCTTTGCCAAATACAGCCAAGGCCACTCCCTGGGATTTAATTCTCTACTATTTTAGGCCTCTAGGGTATTGGAAGTGCTCTTGATCCCTCCTGCGCCATTCTTCCTCTGATTGCTTATGTTTCTGTGTGTTACACTCTGCATTCCAAGGGTTTCTTGCAGTCTTCTGTTTCTGGGAGCCACTGGGCAGATTTGCCCTAAAGGTGTGTATACTTGTGTCAGCCCCGTTTCCTGACCTCAGTGAGTTTCAATGCCTTTTCTGCTTGCCTTTTAATCTGGGAGAATCTCCCTGCTTTGGAGAAGGCGGTTTTTATTCTGGCTTGTGCATCATCAGTGGATTTGTTAAGTAAGCTTTATATGTAAAGCCTCTAACAAATGTGATGTCAGTGCTATAGAGAGCCTATCTGACTTTCACATCCCACTGGCAGGGCCTACAGTCAGAAATACTGTTCTTGCACTAGCAAATTTGGTATAGGCACATAAGCCTATGCATAGCCTATTATTATTAGCCAATTTGGAGAGCATATGTATTATTTTGAAACGTTTCCTACCTTTCGACCCTCATCTTGACATCAGAAACATTGCAGCCCTTTACTTGATTAGGCAGCACTGGAAGTAAATAATTATAGTTGAAAAGCACTCTAAAAAATATTAAATATTGCTTTAATAAGAGAATAAGGGCTCTCCATCTACGTTTGTGCCTTTTGTCAGATGTGCAACCCTTAATTGATGCATCAGACTTTACCATTCATCTGTGAATGTTATCCCATTTTTTGCCTGCATTTTTGAAGGACCTGTCACTGCTGTATCTATGCAGCTCTTCCATATCTCATTCGCCAAACAGGTTGGGGCTGGCAATAACCAGAAAGAAGTGTAATGAGGCAGAGAGAACCCAGCATGCCTGCTGCATATATTCAACAGCATCCTAAGTGCTAAATTTGCACGTATACCTTTGTCAGAGCTCATGCAGTAATGTCAGTTCAATAACATCGCTTCAGGACACGAAGATGGATTTTACATTTATAATGAATGAGATAATTTTGTTATTGTTGCTAGCAGCAAAGAGGTTTAGAGATAGTCCAGTTCTCAGCCCTGTGAGAAGCAGAAATGATGAAAGAAACATTGCAGCATTCCTCAGCACACGTTTGATCCATCAATCACCCAAAGTGCACACTCCTAAACCATTAAAGTGTGACATCTCCTCAGACTTTTGAGTTTACTGACTTTAAAGCAGCAAGTCAATTAGGAAGCCAAACCTAAGCTGGGAGGAGAAGAAAAAATGCTATTAAAATACTAACTTGACATTCTTAGGTTTGTTTGATAGGCTAACAGACTGCTAATATTTAATTTAAAAAACCTGGAAGCTGTCCAAAGCAAACTTATGAATAACGTAAGTCATATTAAAGCAAACTTTCATTAAGCTACAGTTTTCTCATAATTAGTTTCAGCACAATGATACAGTTTCAGAGCAACTATGGCTCACATTTGTTAGAGGCTTTATTTTGGTAACAAAGCTTTCTGCTAAGGGTTATTCTGCTAAGGGTTAAGGGTTTTGTGGTGTGAAGAAATAAATGGGAGGATTGATAAATCTGGAAGAAAACCTAGACTGGGACCCCAGTTCTTGTTTTCTCCTGACAGTCCCCTGGACATGAGCATTACAATAAAATTTAACCTCTGTGTGCAGCCGCTGGGGTTCTTCAGGGGTGAAGTGTGTTGGTTGCAGTTCTCTGTTGGGAATGCCACTGTTAGTTACCTGCTGAACGACTGGACAGTAAGGAAAGTGCAAAGAAATAATATGTAGAGTCATTCTGAAAAGAAACTGTCTGCTTACATGACAGGGCAAGGTAGTCAGATGGGTGTACTGGAAATAGCTGCTTAAAGATTTGACTGCTGTGATAGATGCTTGTGGCCCTTGTGTGCTTGCACTCTGTCCATCTGTTGCAGTGGTGTGTACTGTGGCTGGCATCAGTTTCAGTGCATCTAGCACCATGGACACATTCAAAGTCATAAAGCTCTTGTTATCAGAGATTTTTGCCTGGTGTAGTATTTATGATTTTGCCTTCCATTCCCTAAACTACATTAAGCTGATTGTTCATGAGGGGAGGAACATGCACAAAAATATCCAAAGGGAGTTAGGAGTCCAAATTCTCTTACCTAAACTGTCCTTGATTCCTTAAATAGAAACACATCCAAAAATACAAAATGAATCCCAAAATAATTAGATAGACATGATAGTATGCATTTAGTGACTCTTTTCTTATTATTACTTTAAAGCTTGTGCACGTCCCAGTAGTTCTAGCATTTAACCTAGTCAGGTCTCTAAAATACTGAGGAACAAGGGAGGTTTTATTACTCTTTGGTGTGTGTTTATTTTCAATGTCCATGCCTCAGAAGACGTAATATGTATGTGTGACAAGTGTTTGTATTTCCTAGGTGAGAGGAATGAGCTGTGGGAGATAAAGTGGTCAGTGGGTGGTGTCAGTGAGAAGCATTGGCAATGGCTGTAGTCATGAGTCCTGCAGCTGCTCCTCAGAGGCATGGGAGTTCATGTTCTTGACAGCTTCCCTTCCAAGGTTTTCAGATTGGCTCTTAATTGGCAAGCTCATTAGTAGGCTTGCTAACAGGAGGAAGAGCAAGCCAAATTTGTATTCTGTCAGCACTTGCTGTGAGAAGTTAGTAATGAAATAGCTGTTTTACAGTGCCGCCTTTGGTGCCTACTTCTAATGGCTTAGGTTTGTAGGCCTGCTATAAACCCCAATAAATATAACAGCCATTAATAACTGATTGACCAAAGGGATTTATGTAATCATGGGATTACAGATGCTAATTCCTTTTTGCAGTCATGTTTCTGCATTTTATTGATCGAGGAACTGGCTGTAAAACTGATTTAAGCTAATGACATGACAACGCAAGGGTGGGTTTAATGTCACTTGGATGCTAAAAGACTGCTTGTGTTGAGTGATACTTGGGCTGGTTTTACAAACACATGAAGAGGGAGGTGAGAAATGGTTGTATGTCTTTAGAACAGCTTCCCCAGGAGTTGCAATCAACTCTGCCTCAGAGGAGGTGGCCATACTGTATTGGAGTAAGTTTACCTCCTTGCAGTCTTTGTGTCTGTGAGAGATGTGCTCTGTTGTAGTTAATTACTTTTCTTTGAATGCTGACACTGAATGATAGAATAGTTTGGGTTGGAAGTGACCTTAAAGCTCATCCAGTTCCAACCCCCTACCATGGGCAGGGACACCTTCCAATGGACCAGATTGCTCAAAGCCTCATCCAGTGTGGCAGTTACACTGTTTGGACTTGTTGATTATGAATGGGAATTAAAGGGTTTTTCAGCTGGGGTGTGGGTCTGGGGAAAAGAAAGAAGTGCTGCCCTTCTAGAAGGGAGATCATGGCTGGATTGTGGAGGCCATGAGGGCTGGAGCTGCTGGGGACTGTAATTGAAGATCACAGAGGAGGAGTAGAGCTGAGTGATGGTGGGCCAAAATGGTTCCTGGGATAAGGGTGAGTAGTGGCATGTGTCCTCACTGCCTGGCTTGACAGTGGACAGCCCCCTTGGCTTGCGGGGAAGTCTGTCATATATGTGTCTCTGAGACATCTCTTGAAAAAAGGGGTCACTTGGTCAGAACTATGTCTGGTCCCAAGCTTCTCCTATGGCTATCATGTTGTCTCCCCACTGTGTTTCATCAGCTGCAGTCACCCCATTATGCTGGGTCTCTGTCCCCTTACCCCTGGTTGGTGTGGAGTGATGGGGCTGATGACACCAGCTATCAGCTCTTCCACATATTTGAAACTTGTGTTCTTAAAACACCTTCAAGTCTCCTACAGAAATTAGTCAAGAATATTTCCTCTGAGGTGCTAGCTGAGTGTCTTTCCCAGCTGTCCGGGTCTTTTGCCTGAAATCTGAACTGAATTTTCACCTGAAAAACAAACTTATTTTTTCCACGATGTTAGTGAAATGAATGCTGGTTGCAGGGTAGTTTGGTTAGCTGAGCATAAGGCGTTCCTGAATTAGGAACACATAGGCGTTCCTGTATTATTCCAACCTGTAAGGTAGAATTAGTCCAGGTTGCAGGGGTGCTGTGAGCAGAGATCCATGAAACACTGTGAGGCAGCGCTTACTGAGCTGGCTTGTTCCTATGTGCTAAAGAAGTGCAACTCAAGATAAAGTGATGAGACCTGGGTTGATGAAAATGTATGTCAACTCATCAATGCTTTAAGCAGGCTGTGAGAAGTGCCTCTCGTGAACCGTCTTTTTTTCTCATCTTAAAGTAAACAAAATTAAGCTGAAAAAAACACTGAATAGAAAGAATCAGATGGCACTGGTCGACAGTCAGTGTTTGCAATGTGAAATGTGCTCTCGATTTCCCAAGGCAGAGGATGCAGGTGGTGCCATGTGTTTGATGCCTTTGAACACCGAATGCACCAGCTACATCTGAAAGGTATCAACCCCCAGATCTGAGCAGCAGTGAGTGCCTATCAGCTCTGTCAAGCAAAATCCTCTGTGAAAAGTGGCTGCTAGTAGAAAAACAGACAATACCCAGAGATGAAATGCTTTTCATCTGCGTTACTGAACTGGATGTTTTTCCTCAAGCTGCTTTTTTGCTTTTTCTTTTTCTTCTTTCTTTCTTTCTTTCTTTATTTCAGAAAAGCAGCACTGACAGCTGCATAGTTACTGTGGATATTAAGAAAACACCAATAAAAAGTAGTGAGCTTGCTGGTTGATGCTTTGCTCTCTCATACTGTGGTACATAGAGCAGAGCTTTTTGTGAAAGCTGTGGATGCCATTTTTTGCTGTGGTAGGGTTCAAGAAGTTACGTCTCCTAAAAGCTAGGATTTCTGAGCAAGATACTGCTATTTTTGTTTCCACCCTGTTCCTGTCCAAATCATGTCTTCTCTGCTGGTGATTGGTGCACAGATGGGCAAAAGCGAGGGTGAGCTGCCCTTCCCTAAAGGGAATTTTGGTGTTTCCTTAACAGCTCCATGTCTTATGGTCTTCCTGAGGCCTGGTATAAAAAGCAATATCCCAACTTTTTGTGTTTGTTAATTATCATCTTCATTTCTTAATTTACTAGCAGCTCAGAACTGAGCATTATTGCTTAAATGTTGCATCTGGGCTCTCTTTCAGGGGACAGCATGAATGAGCAGCAGACGCTGGATTAATGCCTTGTCCTAATCTCCTTTTATTTGCAAATATCCAGTTCCTCGCAGATGGCTCTGAACAACAAAAAGCATACACGGCCTGCCTCTAGGGAAAATTAGGTTGTTTGTGGCCATTGCTGCTTGCGTTATAATCCCTGCTGGCAATTTCTTCTTTTGTCACCAGAGTGAGGGTTCAGTGGCACTTTGAAGCACAGCAAGGTGATATTTGAAGCAGCACCCTTTTGAGCTTTGAAGCAAGAAGAGGACTTTTGAAAGAAGAGGACTTTCTCTCTTTAGAGATCAAGAGGTTGCATTTCTTTCTTTACATCATCGTTTCATCAGTGCCATTACAAGGGGGTCAGGACAACCAGCTTATGTGAGCATCTCTTCCTGTAGCACCAAATTCTTTCCTGTGACAATGGGCTAAGTCTGGAGCTAATTTCAAGTCAGACTGTCAGTTCTCCATCTTGATTGCTGTCCCCAGGCTTAGCAGATGTGCAGTGAGGCAGTACTCGTTTGTGACTTTATCTTCAACTTGTCAGAATGTGATATGAGAAATCAAATTTGATGTGATAAATTAAGGGCAGGGCTGGACAATAATCTCGTGAAAGGTGCGGGGGGTAAAGCTGCTTATCAGGAGATAATTAATAATAATAAAAAAATCAAATGATCAGATTAATCTTTGTGTCCTGGCTATGTCTCAAAGACTGCCAGCAAAAAAAAATGCAAGAAGCTTCCAATAAAGAGCAAGTGTTGCAGCAGGAGATGAGCCTGAGGTACCACATGCAAGCAGAGGTACTGGGTGACAGTGTTAAGATTTGTAGCTGCCAGCTATGTAACAAGACGATCTTACTGCAGATGTCAATGTCACATTGTTAGCCCAAAGTGAAATGCTTTTTTGACTCACTAGCTAAGAAAGCAGGAAATTGCAGAAGATAATTAGTTACCAATGATACATCACTAGGGTACTCAAGACAGCTTTCTGGATGCTGTCCAGGTAATCTAGAAGCCAGCCTGGTTGGTTGGTTGGTTGGTTTGTTGTTGTGATAGGGGTTTCTCTTTTGTGTTTTCTTTATGTGGAGAATTTCTGAGCTATAAAGGAGATGCTCTTTTTTCTTATCCTTTTGATGGCATTGCTGCCTGTGACCTCAAAGTGCCACTGCTGCCTGTGACCTCTGCCTGCAATCCAGTCCCAGGGGCACTGCAGCTCTTGGACCAGCACATGGAGGCGAGCCCTGAGCAGAACACTCCAGTGGCCGCAGACAATTCAGGAAAGGATCTGATGCCTTTGCCTTCAGAGTTACCAAAGTCCCTCAGACCTTCAGTTTGTGGCTGTGTACGTGTCAGGGCTGGTTGCTCCACTAAAAATAATCAAAAGTTTGGCTTCTCCATAACTTGAACACCTTTAAGGGTGAGATTATTATAGGAAAATTGTTCCTGTGGCATCTTAAATTGCATTGAAAGTCTGTGGAGCACAAACATGCTTGTACTGAAAATTGTAATTATAATTGCAGTGTGATACCTACTTTTGATCAAATCTATCATGATAGCAATACCAGTGAAGTTGTAGCAGAAGAAGGGTCCTTTGTCACTCTTTCTGGCACTTGAGTCAGGTTGATCAAATATACTGCTGGTATGTTGACATGTGTTAGTTGCACCTTTGACAGAAATATGACTGCACTTTGAGGTTTCTACGTTTTTGGAAGTATGTGGTTTATCTTATTTAAAGCCTAGGAATTGAAACAAATTATATGCATCTTTTTTTTCCTAATTACAAGCTGACAAATTCAGTTCAATATATGGGCCCTGACCTAAACCCTCAGCCAACAGTGGATGCCACACCAAGTATGGGCAGTGATGGAAAACAGCCTGACGCTGGAGGGGAAATTGCTTCTTCTAAAGTAGTGCTTTCAATTTAGCATTTGCTCTGTTTTTCCTTTTATCTTTTCTTAGAATTTTTTTTTTCTGTAATTGTATTGAAATTTTCAAAATTTTTTTGAAGAAATTTAACCAGATATGCTCTCATATGAATATACCCTTCTAGCTAGATCATTTGAGTCATCTGAGTGCCTAGTGCATGCTTTTGTCTATGTTGGTTCCTCTGACTTTTAGGGAAGGAAGGCTCTTTTGTTAAATAACTGCTGCAGGTAGCTCTGCCCAGGTGTAACATCTCAGGTAGCTGTCTTAAGGATCCTCTTGGAAGAAATATATTTTTTGCAGTGTTAAATGTACTGTACTTATCTCAGCTTCACTTAACCCACTCTTTAAAATATTGTGCTCCTGTCCTTTTCCTGACTCATCTTCAGTGCTTATTCTGTGTCTCTGAACTCAGGATGTTAAAGGAGGCTTTGTGGTAAACCTTGGAAACCTCCTTGGAAGGAGGTTTCTTTGAGGCATGGGCAGGTGTTTTATTGGGTGATTCTGTAGACTTGTGCAGTGCAAGTTGAATCCACAGGAGGAAGAGATGCAGTATAGCTTGAAAGGGCATCAATATCTTGCTATCGGCTCCAGCTGTTTTTGAGTGTTGAGACACACTCCTGGGTAGCAGCAGTATTGGTAACCATGTTGCATGTTGTCCAAGCAGTGGAAGAAATTGACCTTTGGAGGATTGTAGGTGCCTTCTGTTGCAGGAGGAGGTCCAGTCCCTTTCTGAGGTTCAGCTGATGGCCTGCAAGTGGATTTTAGGTGACTGGGGGAGCGGATGAAGCTTACATTATTCTCAAACCAGCTAGGGTGATGGCAGAATGGGGATTGTTCCATGGAGTTTGTCCCTAGATGAGCAGTGGCACTTTACTGCAGGGCCAGCCATGGGCTGCAGCCGTATGAACATTATTGCTTGAGTGGCCATTGTGTTCTTTGCTTTCTATGGGAGTGTGCCTGGAAGAGATCACTACAGGCCAACCCTTGCCACTTTGCTGCAATCGCAGCTCAGCCTGTCCCAGAGCTTTTCTGCTGGTGTTCCTGATAAGGGGTGAACACTCATACTGACCAATGCTTAGCAAAAGCGCACTTGTTTGATTGTGGGTGTTTTTTTGTTGTTGTTGTTTATTTTATTATTGTTGAGCAACCTGCCAGTATCTAATAATACCAAGGCTGATATATCTGCAGTTTGGTACAACAGATCAAGGCAATGCTGCACGATCTAAGAATAATGCTGTCTCCAAAGCACTTGGAGGAGGATTAAACGGCTTTCCAGCAACCTGCTGCCATCTGTGCAAACCATTTCCTAAAATACGCTGGTGAATGCCTGTGGGAAGAGCTGCAAGTCTGGTTGTGTTTGCAAACTGGTATGTTAGTCATTGGTCCTGTCTGCAAGGTTAGATATTGGCAGCCTAGGTGGAAAGACAGCAGTAGGAGCAGGGCAGGTACAGAGAGTGTGGGGGGCTAATCCCGACTCTTTGGAGGTGGTGGGGAAAGAGAAATGGTGAGTGCCAGAGAATTAGGAGGTTTTGAATCCTTGCTCAGCAGAGGGTGCCTCCCAGAACATCAGTGTTATTAAGCAGAGATTGGCCACCTTTAAGCAGTGAGGCGGTGGTGGTATTTTTATTAAATGATCTCTGAAGAGATGAGGCTGTTATTTCTACAAATTCACTTTGAGCCAGATCCTGCAATCTTCCCTTGCGTTCAGCAACTTGGTTTTCTGAATCCCATGGGTCTTGCTGAGAGCTTTTGTGTGCTAAACCCTGCTCAGCTTGAATATTGGTGAAATAATCTGTTTTTATTACCCTCAGTGTTATATTAAAACTCTGTAATTAAAAGGGTAAGAGGAATCTTCAAGGAATTCTCCTTTTTATATCGCTGTCTCACTCAAATGTATCTTTCAGAGAGAAGTCTTTGCATGGAAACATGCATCTCTGCGGAAGGAAAAACAAATGCTGGCTCTGACATAAGCTGCATTCTTCCTTGAGGCCTGTGAGATAGCAGCATAAAATGTGACATTTAGCATCAGCCTTTTCTAAAGGCTTCTGGATAATTGTGAAGGATTCCTTTGTTCAAACCAGCCACTTTTCACATCTCTTCTGTAAAAAAACTCCTGAGGGGAGGATGAAGAGCAAGAAACCCTCCCCTCTGGTCTGAGAAACACTGCATTAAGATGTCTGGTTTTTAGCATTTGTCTTATTGCAAAACTGATAAGGTTTCAGCTGTCTTGGTTGTTTTCTTTTATTTTTGCTAGAAACTGGTGGGTTCATGACCGGGAATTCAAAGCTGCTGTACTGATGCTCGCCATACTTGAAGACAGTCAGGACTGTGAAGAGCCCTGTCCTGCAAAATGATCTATTATTCTGATGACCTGTCTCTGTGGGAAGGCAGGATTAGTCACTGTAGTTTATTTGGTGTCCTGCTGTCAGCTGTGACTTGTTTTATATGGAAATGGTGAGCTCTTTGGGGTAGAAAGTGTCATTCTTCCTACTTGAAGTTATACCACCTAGGGCAACAAGACTTTCAGCCAGAACTGAAGTCTTCATTCAGCTGGAATTATTCCAGGGAAAACATTTTGGTCTGCAACTGGAAGACCCAAAAAAGAGTGGGGGGAGACTCTTTTAATCATGGTAAGCCAATTCTCTTTTAAGAGAACTTTTCTGAAAAATCAGGGAATCAATTTGAAATTTAAAAGTAAACTTTTATAACTTTACTAGTAAACTTACTAAAAGTCTAGTTTATAGTAAACATACAAGTCTTAGCAGCAGAAGTGGTGAAAAGCACAAACTTATAAGGCTGGTTGGGCAAGGCCATATCATGAATTACAAAGATATAAGCGGAATGTAGGTTCCCAAATCCCAGCTCCTTGGCTTGCCCCACTGTCCATACAACTTCTCATCACCAAGCAGGATAAGAAGAAAGCTTTACTTCATCAGGATATAACAAGCAGCACAATTTGGCATGAAGTTTAACTTAAAGAAAACAATTTTGAAGCTTGCATGTGCCAACTGGTTTGTGATCATGTACCGCTCTCTTCCCTCAGAGAATGCTGATTTGCTGCTCTGAATGCTTTGCATGAACGTTAAGTCTTGGGTTAAGACTGTACAAAATAATCCATTTACATCTGGCTTCAAGCTGAAGTCGTAAATACTTCCCTGGCACCGTGAGAGAAAGGCAAAGTGGTTATCCCAAGTCACAGCCCTCACTGGGGTGGTGCTGACACTTCCCTGAACTTGGGTGCTTGAGCTGAATTTGAGATTGGTAGTGAAACCTGAATGCAGGTCAGCACAGTGCTGCCTCAGAGGCAGTAACAAAAACCCTTGCTTAGTGCTATTTATAATCTTTTAATTTACATTCTGGCCTGCTGAGCTCTCCGGGAGGCTGAAATAATGGTGACTGTAACTTAGCCCCCAAGAATGAACCAGTTCCAGAAGGGTTGCTCTCTTCTGCAGCTGCTGAGTCCAAACTGAACAATCCTGTTGACCTGTCTTTACCCTTCTCAGAGGCGCCTTATAACATGGCAAAAACACAGGCAATGCAAACAACCTGGCTGACACAGGTAAGATGAAATTTGATGTAGTTGTGCTTCCCCCTGAAAGGTTCCCAAAGTAAAGGGTCAGGTGACACTGACCTTCCGCTTTTGTTCCTTGGACCATTTTGTTGAAATTGTTAGGATCTTGGTAGCATGTGTGTTGTGAGGGGCTAAAAAATGGAGCAGAAATACTGGAAGGTAATCTGAATGAGGAATAAACTCAAAGCAAGCTGCCTGTGGAATAAAGGGGAACTGTACTCTAGTGGATTGCTTGAGAGCTGGTGACTTCTTCTGTTGCCTGGCACAAGTCCCATAACTCTTCCTGTGTTTCCATCTTCAAAACCATTGTGTACCTTGTTGGCTTGTTTGGTCATATATAATTGATGGAGAATTAGTTGCCTGGTGTTTTGGATGTGGCAATTACAGGTTGTTATAACTAAGAGAGATTATTAGCTCATCCATTTTACCATCCAACATGTCACAATTTTTTTATTTTTCAAGATGCTTCTCTATATTCCTGTTGTCTGAATTTTAGGTAGTCATCAGTATGGCTGTTATCCTTAGCCTTGCTTGTACTCAGGAATATGTTGCTATAACTCTTAGATATTTCTGAACAAATCTATGTCAAGGCACTCTTCCCTCTCCTCTCCTCAGTGTGGCCGCCAACAGTCCCTGTGTGTAAGCAGCATGTCTGAAGATGGACATTGTTAGGGTCTTGCTTCTCTGGCTATCATCCCTGTACTTCTTACTAATAATCATACTGTATATGTTTTGGTTTTTTTGGTTTTTTTTTTTTTTTTTTCTTTATTTTCTTTGCTTCTCCCCTCATCTGGTGTTGAAACTGCTGTGCCATAATTAAAGTGGTTTGTTCACTAATTGGAAAGGGCTGCTTTTGATCCTATTGCAGCAAAGTGCAACATTTCTGCACTGATTTTGCATTTTACACCACTCCTGCTGAGGGCAGTTCTTGATTCAGAAACTTAAGGTGTGCTTTCTCATAGAGGCTGTACCTGCAGATAAATACATGATTCATGGGCAAATTACTGTGAGATACCCTGTGCCAGTACATTGTGGTCTACGGGCACACATTTGCAGTTTTCCTACAGGGAATATGAAATAATTCAAGATATTTTACTCTCCTATGGCAGTTATATCCTGCTTAGCATGGAATTAAAAATGTGCACAGATTTACTAGGGAATGCAATGCAAGATAACTTGTTTCAGAATACGGTGTTTGGGACAGTGCAGTGCTAACTCTTCATCATAGAATCATAGAATGGTTTGAGTTGGAAAAGACCTTAAGATCATATAGTTTCAACCCCCTGCCATGGGCTGGGACACGTTGTTGTCACAACAGGCAGAGTTGTCCTTCTGTTTGCAGGCCATTTCTAGTGCTATTTTGGCCCAATTCCCACAGTCTTCCTTCAGTCATAATAGAAGCAATTGAGTCTCAGGAAATAGGGCCTTTTATTGTTGAATTGTATTATTATAATTTACAAATTATGATGGCCAAGATAAAGAAAAAAAAAAAGAATTGTTTTCAGCTAGGCGTCAGTTCCCTATTTATTCATATCTATCAGTACTTTTCTATTGTGGCAGAATGCAGTTTGGATGAGGCTGTAACACAGCACTTGAAAATGATGAAAGAAGATCTACTCAGGCTAAATCCTTGTCTGTGTAAGGCAATTTTTTGGTACTTGGATGTATTGACTGTTTTGGCCTTGAACAGTTTAATGAACCGCTTCTTAAGAGAGCGGAGGGTTCTTCCGGCTTTGTTGCGGAAGACAAGTCTCTCTTTGTCATACGCTCACAAAAAAGGATGGTGGCTGGGTAAAGGGTGTTGTGCCTCTACGTGCACAACCTGAGTAGTGAAGTAGTGTCTAGTAGTGGCAGGAGATGCTAAAAACGACTGTTTTGGAATTGCCTCTTCCATCAGTTTCATTGTGAAACTCTATCTTTTGT